>CM060954.1:112270106-112501612 GCA_030765055.1 Mantis religiosa | reverse complement strand
GCAATCCCTCGCTTCTATAGCAAGTTTCCGCAGATTTGTGGCTCTCGTTAACATTGCGTACTTTGTAAATATTCTTTATTTTTGCCCACGCCAGCTCAGTTGCATTCAGATCACAATTATACGGAGGTAGACGAATAATAGTGTGTCCCCTTTTGAGAGCCATAACACTGACAACGTAGTCTTGCTTTTAGATTTGTTGTAAACTGGTTAGCTAATAATTAACCTCAAAATTGCTCAAAATGAAATGATGTACGTGTGAAAGCTTAGCACATCAGCCATTAGATGTCACAGTGCGTAGCGCATTTCCTGTTTCAAAGTTGTAGTCTGTGTTTACGAAATAGGCGAAACCTACCGAATGAGGACTTGGGACCCAAACGCTCAAGAAATCTTGCGCATATAGTAAATAGTATGACTCAAAAATGAAATGTATTTAGAAATCTAACTACATGGAAAATGGTTGAGACCTTCTCGGAATCCAAGTCAGGTAAAAAGACCATTGGAAATCGACGTTTTGGGGGCGTACATCTCTCCCATCATCAGGATATTTTAAAAAATGTTATAATCACAAATGTGTAACTGGAAATAATACAAATATCAACAAAGACAAAACACTCCAATCGTCTTTCTTTCAATCGTCTTTACACCTTGCTTGTTTTCCGAGATCTCGAACAAATTCGTCGCCAGGAAAGCTTCAGGGTCTTATTTTAATGAAAAATGATTCGATTTCTTTTATTTTCTCTCAAATATCTAACGATTTTGAGAAATAAACTGCGCATCAGCCTCTGAAGTCCTCTTCATTCTGAATGATATTTACTGTCTACCCACCACAAGAAGGCAAGCGGGGTCTTAAGAGGGAGAAGGGCTTGAAGTGTTTATTTGCTCTGTTAGTGGATCTGTTTATCATCAAATGAGTGTAGAAGAGTGCATATGAGTCACCCATGTTGCCAGATTTAATGCTAGCTTCAGTAACTGTAGTGATAGGTACTATAAACGTGTGAGATATCCGGACGGCGGGCATAAACATCATGTGGCCAGGTAAAGTAGTTACGTTACGCATTCCTCTGCCTTGCCTTCTTGTGTTGGGTGGACAGTACATAACTGGTGAACGGGAAAATATAGACAAAATCTTATTACGCAAAAAAATGTATGTTGATCTTGCTTAAACCACACAATTTATGTAAAACCATTTTGGGGACGACTCTTGATATTGATTTGATTTTTTTCTTGGCTATGAAGGGAGAAAGGACTTTCAAAGCCAGCACCACCTTTTAAAAGATCTGGCTATCACTTAAGTCTACTGTCTTTCCATATTCCCCTTGCATCTATAAGAAAATTAACATCTGGAAATACGTATCTTAATTGATATGAAATAAAGGAATAAGCATGTGTAGGACAGTTTGTGCAAGCTATGTGAGTGCAGGCATAACTTTTCCCCTGTTATTTTCTCATACTGCACGAAAAGACTGTCATCGATATTTCCTACTGCCAGAAAGTGATGCGAGTATGAATTGGGCAAGAAGTTCCTGGATTTACAGCAAGGATGGTAAATTGGAATGTTAAAGAATTCACTTTCTCACGCGTGAGAGCATTGTGACAGAAACTTGTTTGAGTGTCAGTCTATAGGGACTGTATATTTATGATTAATCACGACACTTCGAGGGAACAGGTAGCCAAATGAAAGGCTTTGAGACGGCGCCTCATGATCACAAGGTAGCAAAACGCCATCACACCTCATGCGTGCTGGTGTAATTGCTACTCTGCGTCGACTCCTCCCACTTGTCTCGCCTAGTACGATAAAAAGGAAAAAGACAAACCGAGAGACGTGTCATTATTGGCTTCCTTGAGACATTTGCCTCCCAGTTCACATATTGTAGGGATTTGACTAAAAGCTCGCAGGCAAGGAATTTTTATAAGCTTTAATTTCCGTGTTTAGGCTGTCGTTCTAAACACTTAAGAACAGCATCTGCTCTAACATTATATAAGGATCTAATTGCAGGAAAAAGGAACGTGCTGTTCGCACTGAATTGATTCTTAGACAGACCCACAGAAAACTTGTGTCAAATTTTATAAATCGTCACATTAACCATATTTCTTCTGCTCTAGCTTGAAGTGAATTCCAGAGAACATAAACGTTCCCCTTCTATTAAGTTATGTGTGAGCATAAAACATTAGAGAATGAGGTCAGTTATTCTTTGGATATTCTCATCATCGTTGTATCTAAGCATTCTATCGTCAAAGGATGTCCACATTTTCCTGGTATACTGTTAAAACGTACTTCTAATGAAAGAAAAAGGCAGTATCTGGAGAGGCCGCTAACCTTATTTCAAATGCTTGCAACTTCTAAGAAATATGAATTAGATAAAATATGAAAGCTAATATAAATGGTGTCTCACTTAACATACGAAATCTAAAAAGGGTGCAACGGCTTAGAGCTATGTTATTTCACCACATAACTAATTCCCCCCAGGGGCCTACTGCGGTAGGTACGGGATTGGCGATCCCGGGGTCCCGAGCAAAATCTCTCGACTGGTGCCTCCGAGTGGTGAAAGAGCTAATGCCAAACGCCCATAAATGTTGGTCCACATCCGTGTTTGACCCTAAATTCTCTGAAAGTAAAGCAAAGCGAAGTGAAGCGAAGCCAGAGCCAAACCAGAGCGAATCCGAGTTAAGTTAAATAATGCAGTGAGAGTGAGGCCAGAGCAAAGTCAGAGCGGGACTTGAGCGGGGCCGGAACCTAACCAGAGACTAGCCAGAGCCAAGCCCGAGTTAAGTTACAGAATGCAGTGAGAGTGAGGCCAGGGATGGCCATTAGCCCGCAGAAGAGCTCGGCTCTTATGCTGGCTAAGACCCGTAGCTGGCGTCCAGAAGGTGACCTGCGGTTAAGGCGGAGAAGAATCCCCTGGGTTCGAACCGCCAAATACCTGGGAATCCAACTGGACCGCGGCCTCACTTTCACTCCGCACGTCAGGGCAAAGGCAGGCCTCGGCCACGCTGCACTCAGGCAACTCTACCCGATCTTCAGATCCACAATGCCCATCCGCCTCAAACTGCGGACATACCGCGCGATCGTCCCGCCTCTGATCCTGTACGGATGCGAGGTCTGGGGTTCGGTGGCTCATACCACCCTCCGCAGGCTGCAAGCCGTGCAGAACAGGGCCTTAAGGATGATCTACGGTACCGACCGCAGGTTCCCATCCCACTTCCTGCACACCCAGTCTGGCATACCATACGTCGTAGACGTCGTCCGCGAACGTACACGCACGTTGTATGCCAAGATCACCCCACACCCAAACCAGCTGGTAAACACACTCGGTCAATACGACCACCGTCTCCCCAGGAGACGGAGGAACTATCGCCTACCCAAGGACGCCCTTGGGTGGTAGGTTCTGCCTCTTCTCCTACCCCTAACATTCACCGCCAGGTCAAATCGCGCCCTCGCCCCGGCTGGCAGATTAACACCTGCAGTCGTGCCCTAGGCGCACGCACGACCTGGAAACACCAACATCATTAACCTAATTTCCATCTGGCCTCTCGCTACTGGTTCCACCACGGCTTGTCGGCTCGCTAGCGAGCACAAAAGCAGGGTGGAACGGGCACTGTTCCCCGAGGGGAATACCCCGGCACCAGAAGCATCAGCAGAGGCCAACTGTGCCGTCTAACACAACGACACGCAAGCTTGCGAACAACTTAGTTCTATTTTACCGCACGGGTAAATCCGCACAGCGGATAGGTACCGTGGCGCGTGACCCTCCGCCCGGGAGAACCCGGGCGACCCGCACCTGCTCTTGGCTCAGTGAGGCCAGAGCAAAGCCAGAGCGGGACTGGAGCGGGGCCGGAACCTAGCCAGAGACTAGTCAGAGCCAAACCCGAGTTAAGTTAGAGAATGAAGTTAGAGTGAGGCCAGAGCGAAGTCAGGGCGGGACCGGAGCAGGGCCGGAACCTAGCCTAGCCAGAGCCAAACCAGAGCCAAATCCGAGTTAAGTTACAGAATGCAGTGAGAGTGAGGCCAGAGCAAAGCCAGAGCGGGACTGGAGCGGGACTGGAACCTAGCCAGAGCCAAGCTACAGCCAAATTAGAGTATATTTAGAGTGAAGTCGGAGCTAGCCAGAGCCAAGCCAGAGCAAAGTTAGAGTGAACTTAGAGTGTGGTTAGAGTGAAGCCAGAGCCAACCAAAGCGAAGCCAAGCGGAGCAAAAGACGAAGACAAGCGAAGCCGAGCCAAGCAGAGCGAAGCCGAGCCAAGCAGAGCGAAGCCGAGTCAAGCAGAGCGAAGCCAGAACAGACCGGAGCGGGGTCCGCAACCTAGCCAGAGCCAGAGCAGACCGGAGCGGGGTCCGGAACCTAGCCAGAGCCAGAGCAGACCGGAGCGGGGTTCGGAACCGAGCCAGAGCTAAGCTACAGCCAAATTAGAGTATATTTAGAGTGAAGTTAGAGTGAAGCCAGAGCGAAGCCACAGCCACGCCAGAGTTAAGTTAGAGAATGAAGTTAGAATGAAGCAAGAGCGAAGCCAGAGCCTAGCCAGAGCCATTCCAGAGCCAAGGAAAGCGAGCCAGGCAGAGCGGATCTTTTATTTCCATAGTTGAGGTTGTTTCATTGCCATTTTGTTTCAGTTTTATAATTATCTCTGGCTATTACCATGATTTAGTTTTTGAAATTGCGCTGTTGGCCATAAAGTAGAGTGCCCTTATATATAAATCACACAACAAATTGGAATATATTGAATATCTCATTTCATACTCGAAGCTGTCACGTGTAAAGGCTTGGGGTGAAATTTGTAAAATACTTTTGGATGAATTAAAATAGGAAACAATTGGATGAACACAAAAATTATGTAACTTGGCGAGGGCCGATAAGTGCCTTCATAAAAGTGTTCCATTCGTATTTAGAAGTTCGTAACTTGAAATCTGACTTGATAACGCACTCCTGCTGATTGTTGTAATACAATGGTCGAAAGTTTCAGAAACAGTAAAGCAAAAACAAATAGAAATGTGGGCGAGTAACCATCTAACGACATATATTCGCATACTTGTAGAAAAAGCTACCAGAACAGCTCCAAACGGAGACTAAGAAGATCCAAGATTCAAATTATCGGCTGTGGCAAAGGCTTTTTCCCTGTATTTCTATCTTCTCAAGACGCTCTCTGGCACACACGAATCACAAAAACATGTCAATGTTGAAATGGTCGAATCATATTATCTAATGTGTTTCACTCGCATGACCTATATTCCAGAACAAATTATTCTTACTAACGCCATTTCTCTATCTGTTTCATGTTAGATATTTATTTTATACTTCAGCATTTATGCAACTTAGTTTAACTAACCATTCTGTATTACTTGAGTATCTAAGCGGACATATTACCTTTCACACCTCAATTTATATGCTTCCCATAGCATCAAACATCTTGGTTACCGACCTATTGGGTCCTATTTCTGCTTTCTTTCAAATGTCTAGGGTTTCTCCTTTCTTCTTATTTCTAATTCTCCTCAGCCGTCTATTTCTAACTAAACCTGAATATTTTCCTATTAAGATTAATCTTCCCTTCAGTTTAACCCTTAATAACTTTTTACCTAGACTGGATCAATTCCTACTTTGCAATAATTTTTCTATCAAACACTTTGTTCCTTCACATTCCAACAATTATACGAATTCCAACTACGTAGTGGGCACCTTCCTTGCGTTTCTCTTTCCCCTTTTAGCATTATCACCCCTAGACCTGGCCCATGCAAATATCCTCTTCTTGCTCTGTCACAAATACCGACATACTTTTGTCTTTCCCACGTCGTTTTAGCTCTCTGTAACTACAAAATATATCCTATCCATATTTTCAATTCTCAGTTTAACCTTTTTTTTTTTTTTTTTTTTTTTTTTTTTTTTTTTTTTTTTTTTCTTTTTCCAAATTCCTCCCTCTAATACCTTCAACCCTGCAGGTACCTCCATAATCTGTTTCATCTAGAGCTCCTACCATTCACTTATCTAAGCATCCTCTTTATTGCTGCACCTCCAGACACTGCTTTAAAATATTGTTAGTTTTCAATTCCTTAACTCTAAACCAAGTACTTCAATACTCTTACAATGCTTTTAGCTTTGCTACTAAATCTCCCTAACTCCATTAACTCCATCTGTGCAACACCATTGGTTGAGGCTCTTGGTAAACCCAAAATTGTAATATACTTCATGTTAATCGAGATAAATATTTTCAAAAAATACGTTACTATTTTCTTACATGTGCATGGGAACCATGGGAAAATAGTAGCTTTTAAGTGAGTCATGGCCACTAATTTATTTTAGGGTAATATATCAAAAAGGGAGTGACAATATGGTATTTTAAATCTGCGACACTATAGTTGAGCACTATTAAAAAACTGATGATTTTTCTGTCATACACGTTATTTGTAGGCTAAAGATAAAAGGTAGTGTAGTGCTGATACCATAATTAATTGTGGCAGAATGGAGCTTTTCACAAATTGCTCTTTCAACATCTCATTATTGATATCACTCCCCCCAGGGGCCTACTTCGGTAGGTACGGGTTTGGCGCACCGGGGGTCCCGAGCCAACAGTCTCCCTCGTGTGCGCTCCTCTTCGTGGTTGAGGGAGACGGTCAACAGGACACCCACGTGTAGGCCGTGCGTGGAGACCCGTGGAGGTTTTTAGATTCTTGTCTAGTTTAGAGTTTAGGATTTAGTGAACGCGATTTTTAGTAGGTTTTGATTGATGTTCGTTATGTACGTGTATTTTTAATACGTTTTGTTACACTTGTATAGTTTTGAGAAAATTTTATATCTGGCTTTTGCCATGACTAGTTTTTTAAAGGGCGCTGATGACCGCTGTAGTTAAGCACCCTTATATATGTATATATATCATCATCATCATCATCATCATCATTGATGTCACTACAGTCAATGTATTACTCGACAGAGCATCGAGGTGTACTGACCTTCAGATGACCAGCGCTGTGATCGTCTCTTATCGGGTCTTATCTGGTTGATTAGAAAAGTGAAATATTAATCTCTGTTTCATATAACCTTACCCCGCTAACATGTATCACTCCGCGTGCAACTACCTTCCCCCTCATTCTAATTGGCTAATGCTTTCGCGCCATAGGCGGTGCGTTCCCGTCACATTGAAACCTGCATAATTGCCAGGAGAATAATTAAAAATCATACAAATAAGAACATGAAGGCATGCAAAAATAATGAAGTTTATAATGAAACTGAGCAAGTTGAAACTGAATGAATGATCAATGAAACTGAAACAAGCTTATAATGAAAGGCGTTCGGCCTTTTCCAATGGGATTTTTTAAACCAGCACACATACCTTGCAAAAATGCTTGTCTTTCAGTCTTAAAAGTCGTGTCACGCCATACTTGTCATGTGTCCTTCATTCACCCAAGTCTCGTCAAGGCGACTTGTATCCCGGTACAGTCTGATTGTCCTTAAATAATATCTTCGCCACACAGCAATATCGCCCCTGGAGTGGTAAGTTTGCCTGTTGTCTTAATTTCATGTCGCGATGTTCCTACGCATCCAACACTCACAACTGTAAGTTCAGGGCACAGCTGTTCGACTTCTTTCACTGACAAAGGCGGATTATTTTCTGTGAGTGCATTAAACACATGCAACACAATTCTTTTTTCGCCGCTTTGTAAAGGTTTTCCCTAGCGATGCTTCAGCGAAAAACTGGTGGTAGACTTTGCCATTATACACATAATAAGTGCACGCGCAATAAACGATCAATAAAATAATTTAGCTCTAGCACTCAGCATAGCACACCGTCGAATGGCGATATATAACTAATCCAGTTCAAAACAAGGTCAGTGATAAAAGTCATGTAAACAAATATGTCATCACTACCGCTAAATCACGTGCTATCGTGCATTGTGCTTGATAGCAAAGGAACCTCCTCTTTCTTCGTTTAAGAATTAACATGCATTTCAGATAAATCAACTCTGTTGTGTAATATATTTCATTAAAACAGTTACGAAAATATAAATTTGAAAATTTTCTTTCAACATATAAAGATATAACACCATGTTAAATAACGCACAACAGTCTATACTGCAATAGCGGCCAATGAGATGTGATAAGGTCACGTGACCGTTAAGAGATACTGGGCAAGCTTATGTGAAACAAGGATTAGTAAGTTGATGAACGGTAAGTTACGAAACACAAATATAGCGATTGGAAGCTGCGTGTGTCTGCATGATATGTTTTCTCGCGCCTACCGATGTATGACACATTACTGTCCAGAAGACATAATTATATCTGTACTGGACTCACTGTGAATGTGCCATAAGTTGAGGTAAACATCTCTGTAATTATGTAGAAAATGAAGCTAGTTCCAGTGAAGCAATAAGTATTATACAAATATAACTATCTGTAACAGAAAGCTTCACTTATTTTAAGAAAAATGTCAATTTTTCTTTTTAGTTGAATTAGTTGAAGTTGAAATTGATTTCACGTCAGTTTTTTACTGAGAACGCGAATAAGGGTTCGTGAAATCGATTTAAACTTCCGCTAATTCAACTAATAAGAAAACTTGACATCATTTTGCTTAAGATAGGTGAAGACTTTTGTTACAAATAGTTATGTTTGTATAAAACATCTCTGTGTTTGGAATATTTTCCGATACGCGTTCTCGCTTTGCCATGTAGTATTTCTGTAAACTGCACATTTTATAACTACTGATTATTATCATGGTTACCATTATCCTATTAAGAAACACCTCGGGTAGATCGATATTTTTATTACTGTATCGAAATACCTAGTTCTCGTGTTTCAGGACCTAACTCATTATAATGCTGGTAGTTTTCCAGTCTATCTATATCGGCGGCATCTTATACTACTAACATTTCAACTAAACGTGAAAAGTTAACAAATTTAAGTTTAACATCTTAAAACTACCTTAAGGCAACGTCTGCTTGACTCACAGCCCAGCATTCCGACGAGCTTGTGCTCAAATTTCAAACACCTTTGGCGTTTTCTTTCTTTTCAATTAGACGATTGGGTTACATGATCTCGATAAAACCAAAGCGGGAAAAAAACAAATTACTAGGCGTAAGATCTTAACTTGTGATGCTTTCAGCATTTAATGTATGCAGTTTAGCTCAGAAAAACCGAACTCGTGGGAAACCTGTATCAATTTTAACTGATTCTGTTTTGACAACATCTTCACCTTAGGAATCCAACCATATAAACTCCTTCAAACATAAAATAGTTATTTAGGTACTGGCGAGGTAATTTGACGTTTATTTCCGAGGGCTTATATTTCAAGAGCATGATAAACATCAAACTTTGCTAGTCCCATACATAATTTCATCCGTTACCTTAGAAAAAATCGACTTGAATTATGTTTAAAATAATGTTTAAAAATTTTACAAAATATTTGGAATCGGTGCTTTTACTATGTTAAGATGATATTAGAGACTTTGAATAGAGAAGAACCGTAACTATGGTAATGCAATAACAACAAATGCTAAACTGTATGTCAAAATGAATATGTTCAGTTTTATCAATGGTAACCTTAATATTAATTATGCAATGAAACCAGAATAATAAAATATATTTCTTTACGTTGTAGATGTTGTTTGTTTGTTTGTAATTTAGGTCCTCCAACATTTAGTAATATCGGACGATGAACGAAAAGGGTGAAATGATGCTCAATGTGTCCGGGGTCCATGGAGCTTAGAGTTACCCGACATTCGTCTTTCAGGATAACGAAAACCCCAGGTAAAAACCTTATCCAGGTAATTCACCCTGACCGAGATTCGAACTCGGGACCTCTTGAACGTGAGTTTTAGATGTTGATATATGGTAATTCATTCTTGTTGATATATGGTAATAGTAGGCAATTCGGAAGATCTGTAAGTAAATGATGTGGTAATTAAATGTGTCGAACAATTTAAGTAATCGGAGATCCCGGAGAAAACCCGCCCCAGCACCGTGTTGTCCACCACAAATCTCACTTTGCGGTCGCCTGGGATCGAACCCGGGCCGCCTTGAAGAGAGCCAGAATAAAATGAGAAACCAATAATAATGTAACATTTGAGAAGGTTGAGCTAGTTTGGTCATGTGATAAAGTTAGAGAGGGGACTAGAATAAGGTTCGAAACTGAATGGTGTAGTAAGAAAAACTTTATTTACAAGTTGATACTACGACAGGAAGAACATGTTCATTTGTATTAAGAAGAGAAGCGAAGGTTTCGAAGTATGAAAGGTGGTCACCGATCCAAGTCGATAAACAAACTTAGATTCAAGAATTAAACCAAATAATTCCACAACAAGCCAAGTATTATTAATACGACTGAGTAGCCAATAACCACCAAAATCCATTTCCTACAACCACTCATCTGAGGATAACAGAACTCATAGCTCCAATTAAGCTCCAATTAATTTAGAACCCAATTAATTTAACAATCTTATGCGGGTTTGCCACATTTCACATTTCACAGTCAATTTATACGATTTACTCTCATTATCAATAATCTTGCCGCTTCCGGTACAAATAAAAACAAACAGGTTGAAGGATTTCGTCTTTAACAAAGACCAAATGACTCAATGGCTTTAAATGTTGTGCAGTTTAGTTAATTTACTGCCCTCTTTAACATGGAATATATTATGCCATTGTAACCACAATACTTATTCTTCAGATATATTTTTGAAGTACTATTATTTAAATTCTCCATCAGTTCACAGAATTATTCCTATGGATGTTGGAGGAGAGTTAAATTTCAGGCCATTCTTTTGGGAAAGTTTGCTCTACAAATTGGTTAAGCAAGTTGAGGCGATTAAATGATAAACTGAAGGTGTCTTCTGACACACATGTAGCTCATTTTGATTACGTTCTTCCTTTAGGAGCAGTCTTTACTATTGTAGCTGCTCAAGCCAAGAGCTTCCTTTATTTACGAATTTGTATGCTCTAATTTTATATTTAACAGTTTTTTTTGTGAATGATATTATCCTGCATAAATCGTCTATTTTCCCAGAAGCTCCTGTAGTAGCTAAATTAAGTTTCAGGATAATGAGAATTTTAGTGCTATTGTGGATCTACTTTAGTACTAATAACATGCTTTGTTTAACTTTTGTCTACCACGTAAAATGTAGATCGAGAAGATAATTATTGTATTTCACACAAAAATACAATACCGAGATTTCACTAGAAAATTTACGTTTTGAGTTCCCTTGAATAAAGCAATATAAAACAGCATGCTGGAGATGTGTGTGTGTGTGTGTGTGTGTGTGTGTGTGTGTGTGTGTGTGTGTGTGTGTGTGTGTGTGTGTGTGTGTGTGTGTGAACAGTACTCGTATAACTCGACACTTTTGTAGGTAATATATTAAACTTTGTATTTACGTCAAATCTTTTCGGCTCGATCCTTTCTAAGTCAATGTCCCCCACTAACTATACTTTAAACTACACGTTATATTAAAAAAAAATCGAAATTATTTTTCCTGAAAAACGGTTTTGTTTGAATTACCAGTGTTTCAGATGTTTGCATTACAACTGATAAATCCTAAGGGAGACAAACTCTTACGACATACAAAAAAAAATGCACACAACTAGTTTAAAATGCACTGTGGATAATTTCTTATTACAGATATGAATTTTCAAATACCAATACGTCTCTCAAACAAGAAATCTAGGCTGTTTTATACATCCTGTCCCTGCAAAGAGGTGCCACCACATAGGAATCTACCTTAAAAGATCTGACTATCACTTAAGACCATTCCCAAATCATATGGTACCTATAGTAAAATATATAAAAAGCATTTCTGAAAAGCTGATCTCGCTTAATATTAAGTAGAGAGAAAATTAAGCGTTTTGTTGCATATTTTGTAGAATGTGTAGATATTTCAGATTTTTTAAAAATAAATTATAGTATAATTAAGAAAAAAACTCGTCTTCCTTAATAAGAAAATTTATTGGAGAAGAAATGCATTTATAGCCTGTAAAAATGTTGGATTTCTTAAAGTAGTAACACGTAATCATGAATTAAATAGACTTAACAGCCGGAAGGAGTTTTTGATCTTCATAAGGTATCCTTAATCCAAGTAATTATAATTATCTGCATCTCCTAAAATATACGGTTTCTTTAAAGATAGATAAAAATGTAAATAAAATAAAAATACTGAAAAAATCTTTAAATGTGAAGTAAGCGTTAAAAGGAATTTTATCAATGTTTCTATTCACACCTAAGTTATTACTAGGTGTAAACATTTTAGGCACCCCCTCCCCCTCCGTTTCATTAAAATAAACGAGTATATTACGATTAGACATTAAGTAGAGAATTACGACAGAGATTTATTGAAAGGGCGAATTTTGCACAAGGTGTCGAGCTTGCTTCACTTAGTTGGAGCTGGTCTGTGATTCATGCAATGTAAAAGGCGAGAGAAGTTTCATAAAAAAGGTTTCGAGTGAACCGCTTCTATATTCGGCAGATCATAAATTTCGCCACACCTTTCCGGGTCAAACGCACTAAAATGCTCGTAACGGCTTCCTACCGCACAACCATTTCTTTTATTGCCCTGTTACTTTGAACAAAAGAAAGAGGGATTACATTTGTGGGCTACGCATAGCCATCAAGCCACAGTCGTATTTTGGCAGCACAATTTTCTGGATAAATTGCTCACGTTGTAAAGGAAGACTAATGTGGCAGTATATAAATCACAGGGAGTCATTAGTATCAAAGACATTTGGGTAACAGGTTAGAAGGTAAACAGTGTGATCCATTCATACGACTTCCTCTGCTTACACTATGAAAGCAGATATCTCGCCTCGCGCATTGGGACCTATGTGGCTAACACCACTAGGAGGAAGGGACAAAATGAAGCAACCTCGGGAGGCTGTAGATCACAGGCAGACATGCCACAGAGATATGCGTAAGTTCCCATCAGTCCCATTGCGGAAACTGCCTAGAGAACGATGTACGACTCATCGACAAGCAGCCATCTAGTGTAGATGGGGAGTACTGTTGCATTTGAGCAAGCATCGGCGCCATTTGTTCAGCATCGCTACACTGCAAGAAACCTAGTAATGCATCTGAAACAAGAGAAAGAAAGAAAGAAAGAAAGAACGAACGAACGAACGAAAGAAAGATAGAACGAAAGAAAGAGAGAGAAAGAAAAAGAGAAAAAAAAACAGAGAAAGAAAGAAAGAAAGAAAAAAGAGAGAAAGAACGAAAGAACGAAAGAAAGGAAAGAACGAAAGAAAGAAGGAAAGAACGAAAGAAAGAAGGAAAGAAATAAAGAAGTAAAGAACGAAAGAACGAAAGAACGAAAGAAGGAAAGAAGGAAAGAAGGAAAGAAGGAAAGAAGGAAAGAACGAAAGAACGAAAGAACGAAAGAAAGAAGGAAAGAAACAAAGAAAGAAACCAAGAAAGGAGGAAAGAAGGAAAGAAACAAGGATACAAAGTAACAAAGAAAGAACGAAAGAAGGAAAGAACGAAAGACAGAAGGAAAGAACGAAAGACAGAAGGAAAGAACGAAAGACAGAAGGAAAGAACGAAAGAAAGAACGAAAGAACGAAAGAAAGAATGAAAGAATGAAAGAATGAAAGAACGAAAGAAGGAAAGAAACAAAGAAAGAAGAAAAGAAAGGAAGGAAGAAAGAAAGGAGAAAAATGATGGAAAGGAAATCCTGGTGACTGAGAAACAAACCCAACATTAGCATGACAACCAGGAGAAAAAATGTCCTTTTCCGTGGTCAAAGTATGACGTAGTCCATGGTTCCCAATGACACGGGTTCGAGTCCGGTGGGGGGGGGGTGATTGATTTTTTTTCGGGCGTAAAAATCTTGTGTTGATTCATTTACAAAGGAAGGGAAGTATGGGATCTCTATTCCTACATTTACAGCACATAAAAAACCTCAAGGTTCATCAACAGACTTCTAAGCAAAATTAAGCATTATTCCATTACAAAAATAGAACGGGACGTAAGAACAAAGCAGTTAAACTCGTTCATAAATAAAATATCTCAAACTTAAGCAAACCCACGAAAAACCTAAGGACGGAATAACCTATGGAACGGAATGAAATTACCATACCTGGTTCTAGTCATATAACATTTTATTTTACTTTGTTCACATAAAAATGGATTTTTCCAACACTTGTAATATATTCTGGTTAGGAGTAATTTCAGATATACCGACAGACACTTAAATATATACTTACAGTATGCGGAAACGCATTCAAATGTTTATTCGAGCTGGCAAGTTCTTCCGAAGAAAAGAAAAGAAAGAAAAAGAATCGCAAACTTAAACGTGTCCGTCTGAAACGTCAAAACTTTCAAGCAAATAAGCACTTAAAATGCATTGTCATGACTTCTATGTTTATACAGCAATAAGTGTTTGTCAATATTTTAGCATTTCCTACTTATATAAAATTCAAGCCCCTTCAAGATATACAATTTAGTCCTCATACGAATATATAAAACATAACAAAAGTCCTTAGAGCCTTCCTTGAGAAAATGCTACATGGCAAAGCGAGAAGGCGTATCGGAAAAAAATTCGCAACACAGATGTTTATAATCCTGCTTCTCACAAGCTTACCATGGATTTATCTTTGGTAATAGATACCCCTCAGAAAACGCACTGATTACTCCACGTGGAGTGAACATCTATTTGTCATTTATGATTCCTGCGAATTCAATTGGCTGAAGTGATGCGTTCATTGGTGCTTAGCACACGTCCTATCACTCTTACAAGAATAATCAGTGTGTTATCAGAGGTTTCTGTTACAAGATAAAGCCAGGGTAACCGTTCGAGTAGTGCGACTATACCTGAGCTTATCGCACATACACGGCGAGTCCAGTGTATGTATTACTCGACAGAGCGTTGAGGCGTATGAACCTTCAGGTGACCAGCGCTTCGATGGTCTTATCTGGTCGATCAGAAGATTGAAATATTAGTAAGTTAACGTACAATAAGTTACGAAACACAAATAGAGCGATTGGAGGCTGCATGTGTCTATGAGATTTGATTTCTCGCGCCTGCCAATATATGACACGTTGCTGTCCAGAAGACACGATTATATCTGAACAGAGTATACATACACTGGACTCGCCATGTATATGCGAGAAGTTCAGGCAAACATCTATGTTGCGAATTTTTTCCGATACGCCTTCTCGCTTTGCCATGTAATACAGACGTGTGCAAATTATTAGATTCATGTTTTTTTTAATTTGCTTCAGTTTAACATTCAAAATAATAGCTATTTACTGCCGTAACCTGTTTCAATTTGTCGTAATTCTTTTCCTTGCTATAATATGAAGCATATTCAATGAAATTTCTCTCTTAATAATAGCTAGGGGATTTTTCTTTTACTTATAGTAATATGGTGGTAGCTCTGAATTAAGAACAGCCATTTTCTTCATGTCTGTTTATCCAACTGTTTGGTGATATTGCTTTCATTTGGTGAATGTAGTAACTGAAGATTGTTAATATTTGCCTTTATTGTGTTTTATGGCTAATATATCCTTAGTATTTATTATTAATTGATCAAGAACGGTAACATCGTGTATCTTATCCTTAGCATTCACATTGATTCAAAAGTGAGGTTATGGGTAAACCTGCTGACTTATCCCCAAGGAAAGTAGCAGTAACTGACAGTCTTTGGAAGGAAACTCTTTATTCACAACGTGAAATAGCTGAGAAATTGTGTATTTCACAAAAATATGTTAGTCGCATTAATCAACCTTTAACATTCGGTGAGAAGTTGACCTCACAAAGGGATGGAAAATGCGGGAGGCAAAACAAAATAGAAGAGCAACCAGCATTGACCTCAGTAATCAACTAAAGCAGTACAGTACAGAAATATCAGCCTCAGTAGTTCGCAGAGGATTATGCGAAGCAGGTTTACCAGCACGCAAGCCTCGTAAAAAGGCTAAACTGACACCTGCAATGGCAAAAAAACGTTTAGAATGGGCCAAAGAGATGCAGAAACATCCAGTGGAATTTTGGAGAAAGGTAAATATTATGAAAACTGTAGATAGCATAAAATTAAAATATGTGCATGTAAATTTTAGGGAAATGAAATAAACAGTCTAAACTTTGTTTCTCTCATTGCTGGTTTTGTTATACTATCTTTGAGCAATTTTTGAAACTGTTTAATTTTAATAGAGGTTTTTATTATTTCAGGTAATTTTCTCAAATTAATCCATGTTTGAAGTATGTGAAGAGAGCAGTCAATATGTGAGTAGGACAATAAAGAAGCATTTTCCCCTCAGAGTGTCGATCAAAAAGTAAAGCACCCAACATCAAAAATGGTCTGGAGCTATGTCTGTCCATGGACCTGGAAGATTATACATAGTTGTGGGATCTATGGAGCAGAAACAGTGTAAAAGTGTATTAGAAACAAGACTATTTCCGCAAAGTAAAGAATGGTTTACAAATTGTGATTTTGTGTTGATGCATGACAGTGCTCCCTGCCATAGAGCAAAATCTGTAACCCAGTTCCTCAAAGAAAACAATGTAAAAGTACTACCATGGTCGGGGAATAGCCCTGATTTAAAGCCAATAGAGAATCTGTGGGGTATTGTTAAACAGAGACTAAAGAAATTGAAAATAACAACAAAAGTTCGGCTTATTGAGGGCCTGATAAGCATTTGGCACAGAGATGAAGAAATAAAGGAAAAGTGCTCCACCCTTGTAGAGAGCATGCCTAAACTCATCAAAATAGTAATAAAGGCTAAAGGAAAGCATACAGAATACTAAGAGTTGAAAAAATATTTTGTAATATTATTTCTGTTAAATAAATAGAAAATAAACGATATATGTTAAAAATTTCACCATTGAGTCTAATAATTTGTAATTATGTCTTCTGGACAGCAACGTGTCATACATCGGCAGGCGCGAGAAATCATATCATATAGATACACGCAGCTTCCAATCGCTCTGTTTGTGTTTCATAACTTACTGTACATCAACTTACTAATATTTCACTGTTCTAATCAACCAGATAAGACCTGATAAGGAAGGATCGCAGCGCTGGTCACCTGAAGGTCAATACACCTCGACGCTCTGTCGAATAATAAATATTAATGAATTTGTGCATGTACAGAGTAGTTTGGCATGAAGAAATTTGTTTCAAAACACTCACACACAAGTTCAGAGTGTTTCAGAACCTATAGTGAATTTTGGTGTGGAATACCGTACCACGAACTGTACTTTTTAAAGTAAATATACAATTTTGACTATATTTTGATATATTATAGTATGAAAATGAAGTTCCTAGGGCATTAACACGTTAAAAGAAGGCAATTGAGATTTATAATTAAATTTCGTAAATGTTTAGAAGTCAGTATGTATAAAGGCATAAATATCAACCTGGAAGAGTGACTAAGCATGTGAGTCCAAAGTGAATAAGCATATTAAATTTTAAATCGGTAATATTCTTTTTCAATTTCAGAAAAATTTGGCAATGGAGGATAGTAAACAACACTCCCATTTAAAACGTTGCTAAGACATCTCCTCAGTCGAGTTATTGACACGAACGTCCTGGAAAACTCATACTGGTCCAAGGCCCTTATCGAGAAGTGTTCCTTTGCGTGGATACGCAGAGCTTGCGTCATTTAGGCCGCGTGATGGAGCAGAAATCCGCGTTTTCGGATCGCTTCCTACGAATGAGGATACGGCTGCAGGAAAAGCGGCGCCCTAGACCTCCTTATCAGCAACAGCTGTGTACCTTCCCCGCAAATTCTGTTATTCCCGGAAATGATCGAGACCATTGATGTAATGTGGGGAAACTTCAGTATATTACGTCGATATTAGTGCATGGCTGTGAGGTATGCTGACAAAGTAGCAATGTGCCTATATAATCAGCGATGCTTGAAATCACCAGTGTATCCTTTCTATAGACAATATAAACCGTTCCATAGCTTCAAGCCTTGAGTTTCACGCCATTCAGATTGTTAGGGTGGTTAAAGCCTCTATATCGTGCTGATGCTAGATACACGAATTACTCATCAAAACTTGTTCAAGTACCTGAAAAACTGGAAGAGCCATTGGTCTGTCGTGTGTGCAATTTTAAATACGGTTGCATTTATTACAGCTATGCAAAATACCTGAGCTATCAGTTATATTTACAGTTTCAACAATTTTGAATTCAAGTCACACCACTCCTTCTTAATCCAGGTAAATTTTGTGTTCCATTTATAAATTTCACTGTGGGATACATTCGTAAACTAATAATTACATTTCTATAATTAATAGCTTTGAAATTCCAGTATTTGTATTTCCACTAGTAAACAGTAATTGCTTTCCAGATAAGAATAAAAAAAGTATTTGAAAATTATAATAAATAACCAGGACTGTATCTGAAGCAGTTAACTCTACAAAAAGTGTAATTGTCTTCTTTAAGAATATATAAATGATTTGTGTAGTAAAATGTTTTACACTTCTTACGTTTACCAGTTATACAAAAGGAGAGAGGATAGGATTTCAAAGGTTATTTTCCCAACACTTCTAAGCTACACATTTCATTTATGGTATTTTAATTAAAATCGTTAAAGCCTTTTTTTGATAAAGTAACTTTTCGAAAATGTTTGGTCGTAGCTTTGGAAAACAGTTACCTTGAAACCAAGTTTGGATTTATTTATTAGAAGTTTAGCTTTTAGTGTAACGACCAGGCATCGGATCCCATACACCTTTAAAGGAATATGAAGTTTACGATTCTCTCAGTATATAACTGCTGACGTCAGTCCCGGGGACAATACACAGGATAATCCGGTTCGCAACGCGTAGATTTACTACTGTTAGCCACGCAGGTAGATCTGTCTTTCAGGGAGTGCAGGGTGTTTGACATATTTTGTTAATAGCATTACTTTAATGACAATTATTTTAGCCCGCCTCAGCAGCGTGGTGGTAGCATCTCTGCCTCACGTTCAAGAGGTCCCGAGTTCGAATCTCGGTCAGGGTGGGTTACCTGGATAAGGTTTTTCCGGGGTTTTCCCTTATCCTGAAAGTCAAATATCGAGTAACTCTAAGCTCCATGAACACCGGGCTCATTTGAGCAACATTTCACCCATTCCATTCATCGTCCGATATGACAACGTTGGAGGCCGTAAATTACAAAAATAATAATAATAATAATAATAATAATAATAATAATAATAATAATAATAATAATAATAATAATAATAATAATAATAATAATAATAATAATAATAATAATAATAATAATAATAATAATAATAATAATAATAATAATAATAATAATAATAATAATAATAATAATAATAATAATAATAATAATAATAATAATAATAATAATAATAATAATAATAATAATAATAATAATAATAATAATAATAATAATAATAATAATAATAATAATAATAATAATAATAATAATAATAATAATAATAATAATAATAATAATAATAATAATAATAATAATAATAATAATAATAATAATAATAATAATAATAATAATAATAATAATAATAAAAATAATAATAATAATAATAATAATAATAATAATAATAATAATAATAATAATAATAATAATAATAATAATAATAATAATAATAATAATAATAATAATAATAATAATAATAATATTTAAAAAAATAAAAAATAACGACAATTATTGGACAATCTCAATTTTAAATATCAAAAGTTTTGGGTATTATCAAGAACCATTAAACAGCTTAAAGAATGTAATTTCGATCTGTCTAAAAGCGGTCGAGGAGGTGTCTGCAAAAATTAACATAAAGAGTGCACCACCTGCCAAATCAGAAAAAAATCAATTCTCCAGTATTCTACATAAAAATGCTGGATTTTCTATGCTGCGTAATATAGGAAATAAACCAAGTCTCGCACAGGCACATGAAAATGATTTGTACTACTCATATGTACCATTAACATCATGCGACGTTGAACGAACTTTCTCCCAATATTTTTATATTATTTCAGCGAGAGACTGAATGTACATGGTTGTTCATTGTAATTCCCGCATTGAAAGCAATGAGGTGGATGGCATGTTGTAATGTACCGGACTGTATTCGTACCGGACTGTACACACACAGCGCATCGGTATACCTGTTGCCACGGATGTTTGTTGATATCACGCTTGGCTTTGTATAGTACCTGTGTGCATACATTGATTGCTAAGGTTTATGCGATCCGATGTCTGGTTATGACATTCATAGGTACATAACACAAAAATCTTTCTTTCTAAAGCCCGCCTTGGTAGCGTGGTGGTAGCGTGTCTGCCTCACGTTCAAGAGGTCCCGAGTTCGAATCTTGGTCAGGGTGAGTTACCTGGATACGGTTTTTTCCGGGTTTTCCCTTATCCTGAAAGACGAATGTCGGGTAACTAAGCTCTATGGACCCTAGGCTCATTTGAGCATCATTTCACCCATTCCATTCATCGTTCGATATGACTTAATGTTGGAGGACGTAAATTTCAAAAAAAGAAGAAAAAAACTTTATTTCTAAAAATTATATTTTGGGGAGCTTAATGGAGCTCAAAATATCGACATCAAAATATTTATTGGAATACAGTATTATTTACTATATATTTTTGTAAGTGCATAGTACATAATGCAACATTTTATATTAGCTTAAAACTGGCACTCCAATGTATTGCTAGCAAAATAGTTTGCGGATATTACATCTGCAAAAGCACAAATTCCTCAAGTACAGAGATTAAAGAGTTGTTTCTTCCGGTATAATTAATGATATTTACCATGAAAGAGTTAATGCAAAAGATTCAATACGGTATACAGAAATAAGATATGGATATTACGGATAAGGTTTGTTTAAGCGCTTAATTAGGTTCAAAGCAAGCTTATATGGCAGTAAATACAACAACTTATAGCAATGAAAAAATTTAATTAGCCGCAGAGTATGACAAGGCTATTCATTTTCAGGCAATGCTGTTTAACTCATATCTTGTCAGCCTCGTAAAAGAATGCCAACTGAAATTAAAACAAACTAATGACTCTCATTTCTGTTCATTATTAAGTGATAATTGCAACATTAGAAGATGCTTCATTGAAAGGTTAAACCAATTAGATTTAATGGTATTACAACAGAAAGTAAGTACTTCAATATTTAAAACTAAACGGCCGCGAAAGGAAAACGACTTTGGCAGTCCAAAGTATGATTAATGTTAAAATTGAGACACTCAAACGACAAAATTAATTTTCTGCTAAATCACACCATCAGAATATTATCTAAATAGCTAAGTAGCTAAAGTTTTCCTTTCGCTTACTTAATTCCGAATGCTTTTATTCCGTACTTCCAGATTTCTACGTGTTGTTTAGAACAATTATCAAATAAAAGCTTCTTTTCCTCTTTAATCAATTATTTTACCAACGAAAAATATGTGTAAGTTAAGCAGCTTTACAAATATCTAGTATCCCGACTTGCAGAAATTCTATTAATATCCATTTACAGCGTAGACTTGAGTATCCTATGCAATTAATAGCATTTTACCCAGTAGCACGGGCATCTCATTTTCACTTTAAAATCACAAAAATTTTACAAATAGTATACCTTAATGATATACAGTAAAACTTCTTTAAAACGGAACACGATCGTTCCAGAATTTATTTTCCGTTTAACAGGTTTCTATCTTACAAAGGATTATGTTTGAATACAAAGAAATAACGAAACAGTCGCACGGGTTTACAGAAGGAATAATATAGAATGAAATGTAAATAATAAAGGCTAATATGTATTATATACTATATTCCCAACTTTACATATATATAAATTGTAATTTATCGCCCAGTTACTATTTATTTCAGTTTTCCCTTTCCGATCTGCAACTGTCTGCATACGAGGAGGGACCCAAAACCGGACACCGAGGGCATGCCACTCGTAGACGTAGTGCAGGGTTCTCACGCTAGATGGTGTTAGTAGAAACCTTCATGAAACAGCTGTGCAGACGGCGTCAGTGTAGAGCTGAACGTACAAGTGTGGTATTGGGTTTCTCTGACTGTTGGCGGGTTAACCTTGTAAAGTCGTTATGACAACTTTAAAAGAACAAAGTGTGTGTGTGAAATTTTGTTTCCTGCTTAAAAAAAAAAAAAAAAAAAAAAAAACTGTACGGAGACACACCAAATGCTTCGGGAAACTTTCCAGGAGGACGCTATGAGCTGCACACAGGTTTTCGAGTGGATTGGGAGCTTTAAACGTGGTGAGATGTGTGTTGAAGACCAAGCTCGTTCTGGACGCCCTTCAACATCGCGAAAAGAGAAGAACATTGAAAAGGTCCGCCAAAAGATCAAGGAGGATCGTCGCCAAACGATCGAGCAAATTTCAGCAGCGACAGGAATCAGTTGGAGCTCGTGCAAGCGGATTTGAGGGAGGATTTGTACATGAGACGTGTTGCCACTAAATTTGATCCGCGCCTTCTCACACAGGAGCACAAAACCATCCTCATGAATGTGTGTCAGAACTTGATTGGACGTGATCCAAACTTCTTGAAAAAAAGTCATTACAAGGGATGAGAGTCTGTGTTACGGGTATGACCCAGAAACCAAGCAAGCGTCAAACCAGTGAAGGACTTCCAACTCTCCCAGACCAAAAAAAGCAAGGCAAGTGAGGTCAAATGTGAAGACGATGATCATTGTATTTTTTGATGTTCGTGGAATTTTGCATCGGGAATTCGTACCCCCTGGACAGACTCGTTTTAAGGTGTCTGCGAGAGTATGTGAGGAGGAAACGCCCGGAACTTTGGCGATCAGGTGACTGGTTTCTGCATCACGACAAGGCTCCAGCACACACGACCTTACGAGTGACCCACTATTTGGCATCTCAGAGGTGGTCTGTCGTTCCCCACGCTCCGTATTCGCCGGACCTAGCCCCGTGCGACTTTTTCCTAATTCCACGAATGAAAAAAAAAAAAAAAAAAAAAAAAAGCTGAAAGGGGAGCGTTATGACGATGTGGAGGCGGTAAAAACAGCTTTGCAAAGGGCACTGGACAATATCAAACTTGAAGAGTTCCAAACATGCTTCCAACAGTGGGAAAAGACTTGACAAGTGCATCGCATGTAATGGAGAGTATTTTGAAGGTGACTGAAGTAATTTTGTAAAAAGGTTCATCAATAAAGTTTTTATGACAACAATCCGGTTTCTTTTGGGTCCCCCCCCCCTCATATATTCAACATCGCATGTGCACAAAAACGGAGAAATCCTGCTACAGAATTCATTTTACAGAATTTGTGCACACAAACTATATTTTTTAAATCACCAAAGTTTACAGTTTTCTTTAACTCGTACTTGATCACTTGTACCAACAAAACTGAGAATGAACGTGCTGCAAAATAGTTGTACCCTTATGTGTTGGAAGAGAGTTTGGAGAGCTGATGGTTTGTTTTGCTTTTTTCTCTCGAAGGATTACAGTGTATGACTTTAAGGCTCATGAAACTTCGGCGCAAGTACAGTCGCCCTCAAAATTATTATACGTTTTAAAATATGTACGTTGTAACCCATTACACATAAAGTAATCCGTTTTAATCACGTTATTTAGGCAACCGGTTCTCAAAAAGTATTTCCGCTGCGTTAGGAAGTTTTCCAGCTTAAAAGTATAATTTTACATGCAAAATTGCTCCGTTCAAAAATTTATTTTCCGTTTTTCCAGGTTTCTGTCATATAAGCGGTCAGTTTTAGGCAGGTTTCACTGTCAATTTTCTGTGGCAACATTGTGCCTATCTCTTACGGATAAACAATTGTAAAAGTCATTCAGAATGTGTTGGACCTCACAAGCTAGTTCCATAAAATTACAGCTATAACTGTCATTAAGTGGTTTAATTAAATGCAAGACATTTTGGGAAAATAAAAAGGATAACGAAACCTTCTCCACGTAGTATTAGTAGTAGTTTTGGAGCGGTGACTTTTCTGAGTTCAGGTTTAATATTTAATCAACGTTCAACTTTTTAACTCTTTTGTTGTTCAAGGGCATAGACAGGAGCGTGTGTGCACACCACTTTCTAAAAACTTTATCAGGAGATTTCAAAACGTGCATTTATAGTGAAATTTGCGAGGAGTTTGTATACTATTCACTGTGGATAAATAGTAGAGAAAGTAAAAACTGGTAAAAGCAGTTTCGATTCTCGCTGTCGACTCGGTGATACAGTTGAAGGCAATGCTGGAGCCCGTCTCAACCGTCAGACAGTTGTACCAGTCTTCTTCGCTCGACTCATTTGTAAAATTAATGAGATCGCAACCACAAAAAGTAAACAGGTCAGGTCGGCGATGCGGCCTTCGCGAACGCGCAAACAGAACAGATGAAGTACGAGTTTAGGTGAGTTACTGAAAGCATTCATTTGTTTAAATCTTTGCGGTTGACTTTGCTATACCTTAAACAAAATGATGAATAGCTGTTTTAGCAAGCTTTTTGGGTAATGGCCTAAACTGTCGGGTTTATTTATAGTTCCTACTTACTCAGACTCACAATATACACCGTTAAGCATCTATTAGGTAACTAAAGTTAGCACAGTATTAATCGAAATTCTGAATAAGACTTACGGAGCCCTCCCACTTGTTAAACGAAAGCGTGCACATTTTTATTGCATATCATTTAAAACAATACATAAAAAATCTAAATCTAACGTATGGTAAATCCGCCTCTTTAACGTAGGTGGTAGCGTGACTGCTTCACGATCAAGAGGTCCCATATTCGAATCTCGGCCAGGACGAGCTGTATGGATAAGGTTTATTTCCGGAGTTTTTCCCTCATCCTATAATATGAATGTCGGGTAACACCGAGCCCTGGGCCCATTTGAGCATAATTTCACCTATTTCATTTCGTCCAATATGACTTATGCCCAATTTCACCAACAGATGTTAAAATCGACGTTAACAAATGTAACGTAACAAATGCAACAGCGCTAACAAAGCTCTTAAATTTCTTGCATTTCACCAAACTGTTTTCTGAAAATGTTAACAAACAAGTGTTAACGCCAAGAAACTTGTAAATACTACAGCTATAGAAGGCTATGGATGGGTCGTATTATTTTCTGAACGTACTGCGATGCGCTTTTGTTTTCATTTACGTCTGCACACAGCTAAAACAATGGCGGATAGACAAAATCGTAAACAAAAGCCATGAGACAAATTTCTCATCCATGGAGAAAGAATTGTTAATTGAATTGGTGACGAAATACATGGACATCGTGGAAAGTAAGAGGACGGATGCGGTGAATGTGAAAGAGAAGGATGTCACGTAGGAAAAAATTGGAAATGAATTTAATTCAAATTCGTGTGTCATTACTAGAAACACGAAATATGTTCTTCAGTATTACGTAAATTTAAAACGAGGTGCGAAGAAGTACAAGGGACGCGTGACTTGAACGTTTCAAGACGGGAGGTGGACAGTGTATTATCCACATAATTCAGTGAATTATAAAATCGCAAAGTTATTAATACTTGAAGCAAAGGCGAGATCAGCATATTCATTTCGATGCAAGTTCTAACCTCTCTTGTACTTCCGCAGTAACCTTCATATCAACTTATTTGGACAGTCTATACTTCCGTAGAAAATTTTGTTCTTATAGCTCCTCAAAATAATTTCTTCTCATAGGCCGTACTCTATTACGGATGCCATTTATATGGTCTTAAATATAGCAAATCGACATCAGCAGCTGCGTTCACGCCCGCCATCTTGACTATTTACAATTGTTAAGGAGCTAACATCAGAAATTTGACTTGTTAGTTTAACATGAGATTTAACAGTTAGCTTAACGAGTGTTAAGCTAACACTTGTTGGTGAAATACAATTTTTGTTATAACTATTGTTATACCCATGTTAAGTCTTAACATCTGTTGGTGAAATTGGACATTAAATTAAAATAAACTATGGCAAAATTCTTACCAATGTTCATAACCAGAATTCTGATTAAATTCTAGAAAGGTAGTTAAAGTTTACTCTTTTGTGCCTCTGCACTGTAGTTTTGAAACTTAAATGTTGCTAAACTGTAAACTTGTGCATTTTTTGCATTTTACCTTCAGTAAAAACATTCCATATACAAAAATGTTCAACAATAATTAATTTCTTGCTCAAAATATAGGTTTAACCCAAAATATAGTTTCACGAACACGTTAACAAATTAGATGACTGCATGTAAACATTCACACTCGTTTAATAAACTCATTGTGCACTAGAGAATCTCGGAATACTGAAGGATTTAGACTTAATACGAAAAATATTTACGATTTAACTGTTGACAATTTTAAAAATTACTTATAGGATGTACACATGTTGATTTAAAAGATTACATCATTTGAAATGTGTAAAAACTGACAATTTGCTATGCTTGTAATATCCATCACAAAACAAGGATGCAGCAGATTAACATCGTAAATCAAAATTAATGCTTTCTCCAAGGTTAACTTACCTTTCACTGGTAGGTGTATATACAAATGTATCAACTGAATAAATGTTGCTGTTGTTATCACTGTCAACATCCTTATCACAATTCCCATCATAATTATTTGTAATGTCAAACTATGCAAACTAAAAAATGTCCTCATATATTCGATATTTGGTTACAGTATTCGCAAATAATTGAAATATTCAAGACTATAATAACATTAAGATGGTACAATTTAAAAATTCTTAAAAACCGACTATCTATTGCATTTGGAGATTAACAACTTAAAAGAAAAAAGTTTTGACACTCAATAAAGTCTGGGTTTTTTAAGTTGTCAATACGAGTTGCAGCTCTTTGACGAGCGCAATTATTATGAATCTTGGTATTAAATTTAAATAAATAAATATTATTCCTAAAAGAATGTGAAGCTACTTTCAAAAGGCTTTCTCTACCCATTCTTCGAAACTTTTCTTACAAGGGCAAGTTCTATATGAACCAAATTGACTACCTATTTTCCTTTTAAATGTAAGGGAAATATGTTAAGAGGATCGTTACTCTAGCCTTCTTGGAATTAAGAGGGTCTAATCGGCTTAATCATGGTCAAATCTTTATCATATACAGGATATACCAAAATTAGACCGACCAACTTTGGTATCTGATAGATAACATGATTTTATCACTTTTTGTTAAGGAAAGTTAGTTGCTGTGGTGCTTTGTTTAAGCGCTAGACGAGTTAATGTCGAAGCAAATATTGGAACGCACGCCCTTTGCGATTAACACAAGGTGCATCGGCGTGCGACATTCTGCAGAAATCTCGCAAAGACACCAGCGACTTCTGTGATTTCGGCAGTTGCGCATGTTATTCGTGCCACAAGATCTTCTTCAGATTTGACAGCTGTTTCATACTCTGGTCATGTACCCCACAAAAACAAATAAAGTGGAGTAAGGTTAGGGGAGCAAGCCGGCCAGGCAATAGGACCACCTCTGCCTATCCAGTGATTGCCGTATCTAGCCGTAAGATAACGACGTACTGCAGCACCAAAGTGAGCTGGTGGACCATAATGTTGAAACCATACCTCCTGTCTAATATGAAGGGGAACTGTTTCCATTAGATCGGGCAAAACCTGTTGCAAAAATAAGTTATTGTAAGCACTGAGTTGGGCCAGCAAAACTCACGATCCCTTAAAGAAGTTATCCCACTACCGACCCACACATTAACACCAAATCTCAGTTGATATGATCTCTGAAATGTAGCATGGGGATTTTCGAAGGCCCAAACATGTGAATTCTAACAGTTAAATGACCATTCACGTAATTTGTGTACCTAAACTGCGTGGACGGTAGCAATTCGCTTAAACGAAGTACCGCAGCTGAGAACTTTACTTAACAAAAAGTGCTTATTTAATATTTTCTATCAGCTCCCAAAGCTTGTCAGTCTAATTTTCGGACTCCCTGTATATACGAGAGGCACTATTTATATTTTGAGCCTAACAATTAAAAGTATTTTCTGATTGAAAACTGCTTTATTGTTTTTCAAAAAATTCTCCTTTATGACCAATACACTTTTGCATCCGTTTGAAGCATTTTTCAAAGCATCAGTCTTCTTGAGACACCTCCAAAACATGGCTTTTGAAGGCATCAAAGGCTTCTTCTGCCGTCGAAAATCGTTGAACACGCAATTTATTCTTGACGTTCGGGAACAAAAAGAAGTCACTGGTTGCCATATCAGGACTGTGTGGTGGATGACCCATCAATTTGATTTTTTGAGCCTTCAAATATTCTTTTAGATGAGATATATGCGCGCTCGCATTATCTTGATGAAGAACAATTCTTGTTGGTTTTTGGTTTTCCTTATTTCACTGAAGACTTCCAACAAACAAATGATTGTATACCATTCGGAATTGACCGTTTTAGATCCTCTAAAGGCACTTGCGACATGGCCAATTCTGCTGAAAAAGCAGGCGACCATTTGCTTCGAAGTGCTCCGAGTGCCAACAACTTTGTTTAATGTAATTCATCTTGAATCACCCATACAGTCGACTGTTGTTTACGTTCCGGCTCATACACATAGGTCGTTACTTGTTACAGTTTTATATACGTCTTTTAAGGTCCCGCCATTGTATTTGAGCATTTTTGTACACCAACCGACACGAACAATCCCATTGGGACCCAACCTTTCTCACGGCTTAATAATTAATCATTCAACAATTTATATATGCTGGTGGAACTAATGCCTATGGTTGCCTCAATCTCACAATATGTCGCATAGCAATCTTGCGTTATTACTTTTTGCACAGCATTAGTGTTTTCTGACACAACAACTGATTTTGGATGGCCTTCACGAACTTAAATCATTGAGCGAACAGCGGTCACGATTAAATTCGTTATACCAGCTTTTCACAGTGACAAGGAATGGATCTTCGTCACCAAATGTGGAAGTTAATTGATTGATGACTTTTGTCTTGATAATCCACGTCAAAAGTCGTAATAAATCATTGCACGAACATTCTCACTAGTTAATTCCATATTATTGATAAGACATAATTTTCAAGTTAATGTAAACAAAACAAATGACACTCTATTGACGAAATATCTGAAGTAGATTGGTCAACAATGTCAAACTTTCCATTGGAAACATCAGATGCTACCTGCAACATTCAGGGTTGCTAAGGCTCAAAATATAAAAATAGTGTCCCTCGTAATACTTGCACTAGCAACAAACACTGAACTGTGGCAACAGGCACTTATTTTTCTATTATTTTTAATATTCCCTTTATATGCTTCGTTTACCATCTAAAGTAGTACTGGTGGCTAATTGATGGAAATTAATGGTTTCTTTACACTAGCCGCATATAGGCTAAGGCTTTTCATAGAGTCAACATGAAAAATTCAATATCACGCCCGGGATTTGAACCGTGGATCTCCTGGTTTCCGTCCAGTCGCTCTAACCCATTGAGCTACCATGACAAACTTGTCGTCATGACATTAAAACCTTCCCCCCTCACTCTAATTGGCTAATGCTTTCGCACAATAGGCTATAGGCGGTGTCAACCTGTCAAATTTAAACCTGCAGTAAACGTCATAATAATTGTCAGAAAGATTGAAAAAAAATCATACAAGTAAGACAATGAAGGCATGCAAAAATACAAGTTTGTAATGAAACTCAACTCAACTCAGCCTTCGGCCACTTCCACTGGGACTTTTTAAACAAGCACATACCTTGCAAAATTGCTTGTCGTTCTGTCTTTACAATCCTGTCACGCCATACTTTACTTTTCGTGTGTCCTTCATTCACCCAAGTCTCGTCAAGGCAGTATAGTTTGAGATTTGCATCCCGGTACAGTCTGATCGTCCTTAAAGAACGTCTTTGCCACACAGCAATATCGTCTCTGTCTCTTTGCACATTTTTCTTGCCCCTTTTTGCATGCACAACCCCAACTGTATAAGCCATCTATACAGATTAGATCTGCTGAAATTTGGTAAATCTGCATTCTTCTCTGTGAGCGAATTAAACACATGCACCACAACTTTTTTCGCTGCTTTGTAAGGGTTTACTTTTGCGATGCTTAAGCGAAAAACTGGTGGTAGACTCCGCCATTATACATATAAGTACATGCGCAATTAACGATCAGTAAAATAGTTTAGCTCTCGCACTCGGCACAACACACCGTCGAATGGCAAAACATGACAAATCCAGTTCTAAACAAGGTCAGTGATAAACTTCATATAAACAAATATGTCATCACTACCACTAAAACACGTGCTATTGTGTCATCTGAACAGCGGGCTAAAGCAAATGAACCTCCTCTTTACTTCGTTTAAGAATTTACATGCACTTCAGATAAATTAACACTGTTGCGTAATATATTTAATTCAAACAGTTACGAAAATATAAATTTGACAATTCTCTTCAAGGATATAAAGATATATCACCATGTTAAATAACCGGCTAACTTTTACCGCACAACAGTCTATACCACAACAGCAGCCAATGAGAGGTGATTAGGTCACGTGACCGTTTAGAGATACGGGGCAAGCTTATGTGAAACAAGGATTAGTTACGAATCTGCAATTATCATTTTCCATTTCGGATTTCAACAGTTTAAAGCATGTGCTGCATTCTGAATGACTAAATAAATACAACGATTGAAGTACAAACATAAAAGCGCAGTATAATGAGAAAATAAACACTCCATTAATATGTAGCATTACAAGGATCAAAGTGAACGATGACGCTTATAGTAAACACAGTAACGTAACGCCAGTCTGTTTTACTTACGTAAATGCTCCAACGAACCAAAGTTGGCCTCTCACACTTTTTTCTAAAACGCCAAGCCTTTGTATGACCGAAGTTATGAACCTTTTTCCTCGCTTTCACTTGTCTAAAATATGCCACGACTCATTGCCTCATCTTGGAGCCTACTAAATATTCTGTTTAAAGATGAAACTATTTAGTTTTTGTATTGAATCTCAGGACCTTACGTCATCTTGGAGACGTTGGGTAAACACCAGCTCGCTGCAGTACTGGACAACTACTAAACTAACCAGTTTGTCTACGTCTACTTGTTTTAATGGAATAAAGCACTGAACAGTCGTAGCATAGCTCAATAATGAACCACATTTTCGGAAAATGTGCGTCTCTTTTAATTTAATGAATAACTGCTCGAAAGGCCTTATTTACTAGAAAATATGTTACTCCATAGAATATACATGCAAACTAAGACCAGCTATTGGGTTTACACAAGTTAAAGAAAGTCAATAATTAATTCCTCTGTGTGGACTAACCATACAAAAATGTGATACCTTTTTTCATACTAGACGAATCTAATTTCAGTTTCAAAAGTAATTTACATTCAAAACTTAATTTCTTAAAACGGTAGCAACTTTCTAAGCTGGAACCAGTCTTATCACTAATGTATTGAACATTTTAAAATACGAGGGCTGTTCAATAAAGAATTATCATATTTTTTACGGTCATAATTTTTCGCACTAAAATTCAAACTTATTATATTCTGTTAGCTTAATGTGAAACAAACACGCCGTAGTAGTTCCATTGTTGGTATTCCTGGTTCCCGCCTGTGAGAACCAGGCAAGTTCAGACATGTTCAGTATTGCCTGCCGCTGCAATGGAGGTAACATGCAGTTAAAGTTGATGTTAGAGGAAGATCCGGAGTTTCTTTCTAACGTAATCACTGCTGATAAAACTTGGATACATCATTTTGATCCTCAGAGCAAACAGCAAAGCTCAGTGTGGAAATCCCCTTCATCACCAACTCCCAAAAAAGCGAAAGTGGTTGCTTCTGCTGGGAAAGTTATGGTCATGTCATTCTTTGATATTCATGGAATGGTTTATCAGCATGTTGTACCTGCACACACATCAGTAACTGGACAATACTAAAAGGGATGTCCTGAAAACATTGCAAGTCCATATCAGGAATAAAAGAACACATTTCCGTGAAGCAGGCTGGATACTGCACAACGATAATGCGAGGCCGCATATTGCCAATGTTGTTGCTGAATATCTTGCAAAAATCAACGTGAAGTGCATCCCTCACCCTCCCTAGAGTCCGGATTTAGCCCCATGTGACTTTTTTCTATTCCCTAACTTGAAGAAACGCCTTCGTGGGAGGCATTATCCATCATCAGAAGCAGTGGTGAAGGCTGCGGAGGCGATTTTGAAGGGTCTCTCAAAAATTGTTTCGAGCATGTCTTTGACGACTGGCAGAAACGCTGGGACAGGTGCATCGCATTTAGGGGAGACTATTTTGAGACGGACCATCAAAATTATGAGAATGAGTAAAGGTACGTTCTCAAAAAAAATTATGATCATTCTTTATTGAACAGCCCTCATATATTACAATTCTGTTGCATTAATAAAGACTAATCTTGAAACAGTTATTTTAGATAAGATTTCATTGAAAATTATTAAAAGATTATAGTAAAAAGGGAGTCAGGTTAAAATGAAGAATTGAAAGTGAAATATTGATTGAAGAGATAGAAACAAAGCAAAAGGAATTTTATTACTGTTCTTAATAATGATAATATTATTGCACATTTTAAAGAAATATTGTTTAAATGTTAAAATTGTTTAGTATTGAATTAAAGCAAAACAAATATTACCAAATATGGTAACAAACATTATTTAGTGAAAATATGACGTGGACCAATAAAAATATGTTGAGTTGCCATAGCAACGACAAGGCCAGTAACCTGGGACTAGCCGGATTTGGCGTTCTTTGGACGCAAATGTTTTTCGGTCCGTAATCTTACAAACAGACGCTGTGGAGAATCAAGTATTTCTTTAAAAAGAAATGTATCAACGCCTAAAAGTGTATTATTTCAAGGGCCGCGTCGTGGCTCAGTGGTTAGACCACTCGGCTCTCACCAAGGCGGCCCGGGTTCGATCCCAGGGGACCACAAAGTGAGATTTGTAGTGGACAACACGGCGCTGGGGCGGGTTTTCTCCGGGACCTCCGGTTTCCCCCGCCACTTCATTCTTCATCTCATGTACCATCAGTGTCACCGCCTGCGGTGCCGTATGTAGTAAAAGTGTGCGTTAAACACTACATATTACAATGTATTGTTTCAGTGTTACGAGTTGGTGTAAATTATTAAATTAATTAAAATTTGATACAGCAATTATTTCATTACTACAACAAAATATTCATCGCTCCCTATCCGCGACCACGTCCAAGGTAAGGGATCATGCTAGGGCGAGAGCAGCTGAGGTAACAACGATTTGCAGAGCATTGTAACCAACGCCGAAGACCGGATGCTGTAGCATACAACCCAGAAGGAGATCATCGCTACATCCCCATGCCATTTGGAATCCTGTTGCAATCTTTGTTTTAAAGAAATGGCCAGAGATGGGCAATTTCCATATAAATTATGAATGTATTTTAAAATTATCAAAATAACTATTTTAGATTTAATTTTTTTCGCAAAAATTATCAAAGAGAATATCACAATTCTTGTTATTTTGTAGTTTCATTTAAATACCTCTTGTAGTTTTTAATGATAAGGCTCAATGTTTAGAAAAATGAACTTTGTGTGGAATGAGCTTTAAAACAGATCTTGAGGGAAGCTAAACTAACTAGAGATAGGACAAAATATGGCAAATAGATCATGACCGGCTGAGGAAATGCGATGCTCGAAAGGGCTTATGGGAAAGGAAGAGAGCTTTAAAACTTTGATATCAAATTTTAGATACTCTTTCAACTATGAACAACATGGTACAGCAACTTGCCTTGTAAATCATTTCTCTGGAGAGACAAATTATTCCTTATGCAAAATACATTTAAAACTTCGATGTTCATTAACATTCTTAAAAATTTATATTTTCAAAAATTTGCCCCACCCCTTTAAAAGGCCAGGCATTCCGTCACTGTTTTTCATTCCTTTGAACCAATACCATGGGATTTTTCACCCACTTTTGTGAACTGACAGGACTCTAGGAAATTACACTTATAAACAATAAATGTCGAGTAATTAATATAAACATCGTCTAGATCATTGTATAATTTATTTCACAAAGAACAGTGAGAAGTACATAAATACATTGCCCCTCGAGTATAAAAGGTTACCAAGTGCAACTTCAGACTGCCAGCCAGTGAAAGACACGTTTAAATGCAACATAGTTAAAGGAGCTGCATAGTAGTAATTTTAAGCCGTAACTGCATTATGAGAAGAGGAAATTACTCTGCCACATGCATGGCATGACTTGTCGTAAAACATTGTATGGATGCAGGGTTGCATGCAGCAAAATCGACCATGATATGAGAGCACTTGAAGGAGAGATACTGTTTTGTTGACAATTCAAGATTTGGAATCACTGGAGAATGAGAGGTTGGGTGATAGCAAAAATGTGAGTTGCACAATGAAAACAGTACTACATTTTTAGGCTTCAGCCTTACTAGTAAATTCAGCTCAAAACAGTGTAGATTTTCTTTTCCTGACTGCACTTCCGAATCTCCGCCCACTTGTTCCGTAACCGTTAATTCCTCTTTCCACCGAACGCACCTATCGTGGCCGAGTAGAAGCTGTATTGGGAGAATCTCCGCAAGTGGTTTTTACGTGTCTATCAACGTACTCCATAATCAAGCAAAGTAAACAAAACCTGATTGGGCTTTCCAATTTTTTCGCCTGACGTCCAGCATCTATTTTGTTTCCGAGGATAGCCAATCTCAATTTATAAAGATCTGTTTTTACATCTAAATTAAACACACTGATGCACGATTTCACCAACAGATGTTAAGACTTAACACGGGTTTAACAATAGTTATAACAAAAATTGTATTTCACCAACAAGTGTTAGCGTAACACTCGTATTAAATCTCTTGTTAAACTAACAAGTCAATTTTCTGATGTCAAGTGCTTAACAATTGTAAATAGTCAAGATGGCGGGCATGAACTCAGCTGTTGTCGATTTGCTATATTTAAGACTGTTTAAATGACATTCGTAATAGAGTACGGCCTATGAGGAGAATTATTTTGAGATGCTATCAGAAAAAAAAAAAAAAACTACAGATGTATGTACTGTCGAAACAAGTTGCAATAGGTTACTGCGGAAGTACAAGAGAGGTTAGAACACGCATCGAAAGGAATATGCCGATCTCGCCTATGCTATTTTATAATTCACTAAGTTATGAACTTATCCACCTCCCGTCTTGAAACGTTCAAGTCACTCGTCACTTGTCCTTCGCTCCTCGTTTTAAATTTACATAATACTGAGTTAGAACATGCATCGAAAGGAATATGCCGATCTCGCCTTTGCTTCAAGTATTAATAACTTTGCGATTTTATAATTCACTGAATAACGTGAATAACACACTGTGACTTGAAACGTTCAAGTCACTCGTCACTTGTACTTCTTCGCACCTCGTTTTAAATTTACGTAATACGTTTCGTGTTTCTAGTAATGACACATGTATTTGAATTAAATTTGTTTCCAATTTTTTTCCCTCGTGACATCTTTCTCTTTTACATTCATCACATCCGTCCTCTTATTTTCCACGATATCCTTATACTTCGTTACCTATTCAATTAACAATCCTTTCTCCATTTATGATAAATTTGTTTCACGGCTTTGGATTATGATCTTGTTTATTCGCCATTTTTTAGCTGTGTGCAGACTGCGGTGCAGACGAAAATGAAAACAAAAAGCGCATCGAAGTACGTTCAGAAAATAATACGACTCATCCACAGCCTTCTATAGCTGTAATATTCACAAGTTTCTTGGCGTTAGCATGTTTGTAAAATACTAGAACTTGTTGGCGCTATTACAATTGTTAGGTTACATTTGTTAACGTCGATTTTAACATCTGTTGTTGAAATCGGGCATAAGTATTTCTAAATCGGCTGTACTCTTGTTAGGTACTCCAATATTTACTCTTAGATAAATTAAGTATATTTTGAGAATCTTTAACAATAAACGGGAGCGAACAATAATGTATTGAACCTCATCGTATGCGTTGTAATTTATTGAATTTTCTTTCCGCTTTATTCTCTGTTGAATAAGGCAGGGGGCGGCGGCGTTGTGGCCAAGTGACTAGACTCTCGCCTCTCATCAGCATGACCCCCATTCGATCCCATTGAGCCACATGTGAATTTTGTGCTAGGCGAAGTGGCTCGTTCTCCGGTTTCCCCCCGCCATTCAGTCTACAAGCTGTACCATTATCGCCTTTTCTTTCATCCCGCCCTAATTTCATATTATTCCCTTCCTTATTCTCATATCAGGTATGGGGTTGATTACGCCTCCTAGCTACTCTGTCTCTGTTCCAGAGTTTGCTCCAGGACAGACATTACACACTAGGCGCGCACTTTTTAAGTCCTGGGTTGGGGGTGGGTTAAGTCCTCCATACTAGGGTAAAAAGAGAAAGAAGTACCTACGAGGAATTTGCAATTTAACTATTTTATACGTGGTTGTATTACAATGAAGTAAAAAATAAAACTGAGCATTTGCAAGAAGCAATAGCTTGTGCAAGAGTGGACAGAGAAAGTAACTCATCATAAACAGAGAAAACTCGACTTTAGAAAATTAAAGTCAGCTATCACATAAACACAGTTTCACCAATATATCATGAATGAGCGTGTGGGTATGTACCATCTACATTAAGAATCTGCAAGTGAAGGAGGGAGCATATTCTTCGGCATAGTCATAACTCAATTATCAGCAGCGACCTAATCGCGCAAAGTTGAATGGAAACTTCACTTGATTAGATATTTGCGTGTTGTTGAATCGGTTCCCAAGCTAGTCATCCCACTTCTTTCTCCAAGATCCACACACGCGTTGGCGTAAGGGGTCAAGAACATAACATCCATTTTGGTATCCTGAACTAGTTTTTCCTCTTGTACGGGAATCTCGAATCTCTTTATTATCGTGTGCCAGTTCTAAACTTTTCCTCCATGTGTGCGGAGGCAATAGTCGAAAAATCGAGTTTCTTTCTGTTCTCACCGTTACTGCAGTATTACTCACTGCACGAATAATGCTGAGATATTTGGTTTGCGAAACTGAATGAAACAATTCTTGGCAGAGATCTTATGTAATCCTGTTATATACAAATTAACTAGTTTAAGACAAATAAGAGACAATTTTTAGTGATAGACGCAATTGGAATTTGTATAAACCTGGTGTGTTGCATGACGTTCACGTTAATCTAGTTGCAAATTTGTACAAAAAAGTGTGGCTTTTTTCCACATTTCTTGTAGATTAAATGATAATTGGGGAATAAATACACAGTCCTCTTAAACAATAGTCAAATCCTTTAAGAACTGGTCGCTATGTGATGACCTTGAATTTCCATTCTTTTGCATGTCCAGGGTGTAAATAAACGAATGAAGCTTCCTATTTCATTTATTTTTAAAAAAGATATATTGTATTTATATCGCTGTTTAACATTCACATCGGTATCTTTTTACCTTTGGAAAAACTGCTCATCGGCAATTATGTTTGCCAATACTTTTGAATGCAACATTAAATTTGCATGCTGCATTCACAATTCCAGATTTATGGAGAATGAGGAATAATCTTGGCCAAAGAAAAATAATATCCTAGAAAACAAACTCAAGACACCTGGATATATTACAAGAGTATCCTAACTTTAACATGTAATAGCTTCCGTTGTGATGGAGTTACAGCAGTTATTGTTTCATGTGGTTACAGCTCTTATTGACAAATAGCCATGGAACGTTACACTATTCACTAACGCGCAGAAATTGTGAAAATATATTATCAAAATGAATCATGTCTTCGGCAAACCTTCCGTGTATTGCGCGATACCGGGCTCATATAAGGGGCTATTTTTGTCTCTATTGTATGGTATGGATCTGAAACATCTAGTTCCAGCAAGATGGTGCCACATGTTATATTGCTCTCGAAACAACCGATCTTTTGAAGTAGAAGTTCACAAGTTTCATCATTTCCCGTGGTAGTGAAGTTAACTGGCCCCCAAGATCATATGATTTAACGCCGTTGGATCACATCTTGTGGTGTTATGTTAAATCTGCAGTTTATACCAACAGTCCAGAAACAGTTAAAGTGCTTGTGAATAACATCACGCATGTTAAACGTGAAGTTGGACCTAATTTACGTTCTTCTGTCATTGAAAATTGCGTCAATCGTATACGTACAACCTAACGGAGTCGCAGCGGTCGCTTAACTGATATTCTCTTCCACAAGCAATGACTATGATGTTTCAAAATAAATAAAGAAATAAACCTCTATCATTTATAGAGCGTGTCTTATTCAGGTTCAAAGAATATATATATATAACATTTTTTTATTCCAGATTCTCTCGGGCTTCAAGTCAGGTGTAGATGTGGTGATGTACCAACGTTTCGGGAGCATACATTGTTTCGGAAACGTTGGTACATCACCACATCTACACCTGACTTGAAGCCCGAGAGAACCGGAACATTCACGCCGCCAGGAAAGCTGCAGCTCCTATTACTTATTTTTATAAGATTTCATCTATCTCTTACGGTTTAACAGTTCTGCAAATATCATTGAAAATGAATAGTCTTTATACACTTCATTTTTCATAAAATTATTCGAAACAGTGCATTTTAATCAAACATTTTCGAATAAGTTTCAGAGGGGTTGCGGGTGAGAGGATTTCCTTGAAAATGTTCACGTGGCATACTTGCAAACACCAAATTTGGTATCTAATCGAGGTTTCATCGTTGATTTATAACATCGATCTTTTCCTAAAAATACTCTTTTAGTGTCAGAGTCTCAAATAGTGCATATCTAGTAACAAATTTTTGGATGGAATGCAATACCTTCTATAAAGCAGGGCCATAGTCAACTGTTAGGAACATGACACTATGTGAGGCGTAGAAATTCGTTTTCTTGGCACATCACGTGAAAAAAGGGTAATGACTTTGTAATGGGTAAAAAAAGAATATCAAGTATTAGACCATTCAATCTTATAATAAAGTATATCTTGTAAATGGTTAATACCACAAAAATGAGAAATGTGTGATAAAGAAATATTACTTACATTTTAAAAATGTTTCTAGATTAAAATTGCATTAATTCGCAGACTTGCCCTGTAATTCTAAGCGCTAGCAAACGTAGAAAAGTGTCACTATTTGTTATCAAGATCACTCAACACATCACAGTGAATACAGAGAGACTACTGCGGTGATGGGCCATCAAAGGCAATCCCGTGTTGCACCGGATGTATGCCCCTTCATTTTCTTGGAGGACGCTTCGTGATACTTCCTGCCTGCACGTCATCGCAAACAGCTGATTGACTCCACGGGGAAACCGCAGCTTTCTCGCGAACACGCGTGCATCTATTTTTGCCTTAGTCACTATTGAGAACTCTAATCTTTGATACTAACGACTTGAACGTGGAGTTCACAACACAAAGTTGTGCAAGTGCTCTATGCATTGTTTCTCATTTTAATTCGCTACGAAATGAAGCTACAAATTAAAATTTCTAATTGTGAAAATATCGAACTAAATGCACATATGAGGCCCGCATTCGGAAGGTTTCTAAATCTGACCATGAGATTTTCATGGCTTCTCCGGGCCCTAGTCGGATACTGGGGTGATTCCTTTTGGACCACGACTTCCCTGTCCATTTCATGTACGCATAATTTCCTTCAGCATCTATGTTCTAGATGCGGGGCGGTGAAGATGAACTTTGTGAAGGTTTCTCCCTGGCGTCGGTTGGATTGTTCACAGAAGACCCTCTCCCCCACGAACTCTCACTGAGTAGGCTACCCTTAAGGGCATCCAGAGATTTGGGGGCTTGTGGTTGGATTTGAGTGGCGGTGGATAGTTCAATCTGGAAGCGTTAGTGAACCCGTCCAAGCTTACACACGACATTTTCTGGACCTGGTCACCTTTCAGGTCTCCCCCTCATCCTAGGAGTCTCACAAAGGACCATTCTGGCTTAGTCCTTTTAGAATTAGAATGGTATCGCATCTAACAACTCCGCAATACTAATTTGTGCTTCCAACCCTCCTAATGGTGCATTTTTCATGGCTAGGGTAAGGTTCGTTTCAACCCTGTTTCCATCTGGTAAACAGGAGTAAGTCATTTCTACTAGAGTAAGTCCTTTGATAGGAGCTGGTTTTGCTTTACTACTGTGTACATCTTAGTTGCGATATCTAATTTTAAAATAGACTAAGTGCGGCGTTTTACCCCGATTTGGGCCCTCTGTGAAATGTCCCTTTCCCTTTACCTTTACCTTGAAATGGTAGAGTTCAGTCCTCTTTTCAATCTCATTAAGTGAAAAGTTCTCTTTAATTTGCTACATGTTTTATTATACGTCCAAAAGTTATATATAAAAAATTTCTATAAAATTGTGCTGATTTGAATTTTGAACTCATAGTTACTTCATGAAAGAAATTATAACTTATGTATACTTTGGAGAACAGAATATACATAAACCTCTCTTTCAAGGTAAGGTTTGATCTACAAATTTCTATTAGTGCTGGCTTCCGTCTGCTCAGACCAGTTATTTATCAATTTTCAATACCTTTAGGTCTTTAAGGAATTTCTACACCAACGACCGGTTTTTAAACATATGACGATGGATTCGGTTTCCTGTATCCCTATCACTTGTCATTTAAACGAAAAGGTCAACATTAATTTTTGTAAAGGTTTACCTCGATAACAAAGGATACAGAAAACTAAGCTTTCGTAAGCAAAATTAATATAAATTGTACACAAATAAATGAAAATAGTTGGACAATGTAATGTGAATGTAATATCAGATTTTTATTTTATTTTGTTTTAAAGAAACGATCGAGAAGCGAAGTTGGAAACCTTTGATATAGACAAGTCACTGAGGAAAAACAAATTTACACAGCTGAACCGTAGGTAAACCTGGAAAAGTCTTTTGAAACCAAGAATCTAAGAGATGTTTCCTTTTTGCGCTTTTCTTCTATTCAGAGATTTGATAATCTTTAACCTCGATTTAAGAGACATCGTGTCTTTACACTGAAGACCTTGGAATCATGTGGAGAAGGAAAGACTGGTACTCCAAGAAAGCAAACTGCATTTACTTCCAGGAAATATCAGAGAACCTATTTTAGATCATTCACAGAAAGGGACGGCTGGAGTTCCCTTGAGATAAGGAGGATATCGAAGTTTATCAAAAAGAACAAACTGGAGCAGGTTTCTGTGTCAATAAAATGACATAATGGCCTCATATTCACCAACCCATTTCTTTAGAAGTTATGGAAATGCCACTTACAGCATCAGTTAAGCCTTTATTCTTAATGGTTATCTAATACATAACAGCGTACTTCAGAGTAATTCCTGGTAACAACAGTAGCATATCCGCTACTGAAGCATTTCACTTCATGTCTGTAAGCTATTCGAAAGAGCATGGGCAAAAGGATCTTTATACACTCAATTTAAATTGCAATACATAATATAATCACATTCAAATCTATAAACTGTTTACAATAGGTGTTCTTTTCCTCCCTGCCTCACCAATGCTGGTGCTAGGGGTCACTCGGGTTCCCTCAGAGTGAGGGAGTCTAAGCATTTGACCATGTACCAGGGTTGAGGGGTGGGCCCAACACCTGGGATGATGAAGAGATGAATGATGGAGCAAATGGTGAAATGATGGTGGTGGAAACAGGAGGACCCGGAGGAAACCCATCCCAGGGCCGTGTTGTCCACCACAAATCTCCCACTTTGCGGTCGCCTGGGATCGAACCTAGGTCGTCTAGGTGAGAGCCATGCGATCTAACCTCTCAGCCGGTTTACAATACTTAAAAAATCAATTTTGCTTTAATTATTTGATCTTTTTCAAATTGATAAAATCTAACTTCCATCTGTTCAATTCATGCCTTTACCTTCCAGATTAGTGATATTCATTGACTGCTGTCGATAAGCATGTCCTTAAGACCCAACATTGAAAAGGGGAACAATTAAAAATATAAAAATAAGAAAGGAACACATTAAAAATTAAAATAAAAGATATTGGTACTTAACAGTAAACAATAACTCCAGGAGTTTGATCTACAGATGCACGGTTTGAAATGAAAGGTTGTTATTAAAAAGTATAAAATTAACTCTCCTTAACTATGCAATTCTAAGATTTTTAAGAAAATCTTCACGCAAAGAGATACTGTATAAAATATAAAATTTGGGCACCATATTTTGATTTGCAAGTTTTCTTCTCTTTCCACTGCATCACAAAAACTAAAATAATATTTCGGACGAAAATCAGACACTAGTCGCTTATCACAGAAAGGTTTTGAAACAGAAAAATCGTGCAATTTCTAGAAATGGAGTAGCACTCAGTTACACTCAGTTACACTGAGCACTTATTTAGGCCTACTTCATCATCGTCTTCATTGTATTATCGGATGCAACCTGGAGAAGAATGACCTTAGCTGATCGCATGTTAACATGTACGTAGCAATAATGCATTTCGAAAATACTGATGCCTCGCCCAATATGCCTATGCTTTTGTGCTGCGACAGAAAGTATTTTAAAACCATACGTAATGTTTAACATTATATAGGCATAACGTATCAATGAACAGTAATTGAAATACATACATATTAATAAATAAAGTTGTGTGCCTAAAAATTTAACGTGTATCTACGAAAACGTAAAGGTGAACAATTTAGAAGATAGGTTCAACTACACGTCTAGTTCACCTGTAAAACTGAAGAAGACAAAAGAAGTAATGTTTTAAAATTGCATGACTTTCTCCACCCAGTCTTATAGCATAAGTCTTGAAAGCTTATAACTATTTATGTATCTACCTGTTCCAATAATATAAAGTAATACTTTGAACCCATAAATACGATGTAGAGATTTTACTGGAAATATATTTTCAGTCCCTGAATACAAAACAGAGTTTTTAAGAAAAGGTCCATACGGTACGTCTCTGAGCAGTATAACCTAAAAACTGAACGTTTGATATTTAGGTTCAGCAATTAGGACAAGATAGTAGGATTTAAGGTAATCCGTAAAATAGTAAAATAATAAAATTTAAGATATTGTTCCCCGTGCAGGCTATGCGACAAACAAAACAAGTAGTATTAATCTATATCCTGGAGATTGCCTCTTTAGAAATCGCCCGAAGATTTAAATGTTAGCATTACGCCTCTTCATTTTGGCGATATTCCAGCTGTGTGTTTTAGATGGACCGCGAAAGTTCAGTGGAAGAGCCTGAAAATGAAGCTAATAAGGAAGAAGGAGGTCGAAATCGCTCTACCTTACCCTACATCTTTGTTAAATGCTTGTCGAGAATTAATCAGTGGTTATTTTAATGTAGTGCCAAGTTTCCTTTAACTGACTAGACATGCTTTTTGTCTACCTAGAAACCTTTGTGGAGCTTGCCAAACAGCGCACGCGCAAACTTACATGCACAACTAACGTGTATCTCATAATAAACACGTCCAGATTACATATTGGCGAATATATTCCTTGAAATGCATTACGAAGTAATACTAGCAACTTCATTGTACCCAGAGCCATGTATCAATCGATAGGTCTCTAATACATAAGGACAATATCCGTAGGAACGAAATAATTATTATTGTAATAGTAATTACTTATCAGAGATAAAGCGATTAAAATATCGAAGTGGTAATTTAGAACTTTAGGTACAAAGGTCTCGTTTTTACAGTTTAGAGGTCCATCATTTACTTTCTATTAAAATCCCTAATCATTCTCTTACATATTAGAACCAAGACTTACTCGAACATTTCTATTACTATTTCACTTAATGACCTCTTAATGAGCTACATTCAATTTACCGTCTATTATGTGTTCCAAATGGGAAAGGTTCTGGAATCCAGCTAATCAGATGCCGTATCACACTCAGCGTTGCCAGCTTGTTACCCCACTCTGTATTTCCCTCTCTCTCGCACACTCCTACAACATGCACGTCTGCTTGGCGCTAGATGTAAGGATAAGCGAATTATATTTTACAAACTTTTACAATGATGCAGTTGCCAAAATCAAAATTGGAAAAAGCATTTTCGCAAATTATGTATATTTGTAAATACTATAGCTGTAATTCTAGTTTGTAAATTACCTTCCTTTCTAATCCAAATGTGGAACACACTTGATTTACCCACACCACACGCTTCAGCAGTAAGCCGTTGAGCATTTTTTAAATCGAGCTGATTTCTATATTCCTCATTGCCCAATTTTTTGAAGAACGTGTACACCTTGAAAATAATACTTCGAGCCTGACTTCGCAATAATTGTCTTTTTGACTCGCCACTAAATTCACCGCAAGAAGCCATTGCAGTATTTAATTCTTACTCTATTGTTGTGTAAAGAACAACTGAATGATATTGATCTGAACTTTCCAGAGTAAATAAACACTTCTTATCCAGCATTCATTCATAAACATAAGCATACATCATTCCACAGGCTAACAGGAAATGAAGTGTTTGCTCTTTCTCGAATTTAACACCTTGACTTATTCACAGTAATTCTTTTATCCGTCATGTCAGTAGTTTAAATTTCAGTTCTGAGTAATTAAAAGTATATATACATGCACACCAACCACTTTGAACTCTCTAGAGTAAATAGAGATTACGAACCATTCATAAACAAAGATACGAGATGTGACCACACATGATTCTGCCACGGCAGCAGGAAATGTATTGTTTCCTCTCGCTCGAATTGGATTATTCAAAGTAATTCTTTTATCACGGCCAGTCAAACATTTACGTTTAAGTTCTGAGTAATTACAAATATACGTACACGCATACATGCCAACCAATAATGTTATTCATGCAATGCTTACGTCGTGATTTATTGTTATAATAAAGGTAATAGTGTGTTATTTATTTGTATTAGAAAAACTATTTGAGCTAAAAATATAGGGTTTTCATGGTTATGTTAGATACATTACTCTCTACCTTCCACATGGATCAGTTTTGGCGAAATCTGAATTTTTGTCTTAGCGCGAATAGTACTTCATACAGATGGATTAGGTTGGCGCTCGTCACACACCACTTAGCGGGAATGCAATACGGCAACACCGCAGGACTCCCATTGGTTGCTCGCCTAGTAGCGCTCAAGGACAAACACCTTCCTATTTGAAACACATAATAGTTGGAACAATTAAAGTATAATGTACATTGCTCAAATAAAATTCAAAAAGCATTAAATATATAGACAATTGAAAATGGTAGACCTTAAAATACTGTTTGAAACCGCTGGATTCAACACAAGAATAAATTGTTGTTAATAGTTGCTTTTTATGGGCCTATTTTATAATTTTCAAGTTAAAAAGAGAGACTGTCAACGACTGTTTGTCCATCTACTGCATTAATATCGTTAATGTCAACCTGACTCCAGTTCAATGATCCGTAGTTTACAAATGAAGTATTAAAATGATTTATAAGGAGGTCACGTAACCAATTTGCTTACTTTATCACAGCTTCTCTCTCAGCATTGCTACTTCGAATTACTATCCAGAATCTTTTCCAGGTAGTGTTAACTGACTGTCATACCATTTAATGTGCTTCACAGGTTGCTGTTATATATAGATAAAATGTCGCCTAACAACAATGGTCTTATAGCTAAAACTATAAGATGGTAAAACAAGTTTTGTATACAGTTGGTCAGTACAATTAACATTTTAGGAACTATTAGGAGTCACGGTACAGTATAAACGTAACAGTTCACATACACTATACATTCATAAAGAACTGAAGAATCGATATTGTACAGCACTATGTTCACACTTGTTATGTGTTACTTATTAATTATAGGTATTCTCACTTCACAGAATACACCGAAACCAGGTAACAATAGATTTTCATATTGAAGAAGTTAATTTACAGTCTTGTAGAAATAAACTCGGTGATTATAGACTCTTCGGTTCATCTAGGTGAGCATGAAGATCTGCAGGAATTTTATGAAAACTCCTATAGGTTGATTAGCCGGGTAAAATCGTTTATAATATGATTTACTGATAAAGGTTGGTTGCATGCTTCACAATGTGCAAGCCTCTCTATGGAAAATAGGTAATCATGTGTAAGCTTTGTATGCCCAATTCTAACTCTGGAGAGTAACATTTTTTGTTTTCGACTTGTAGGTTTATAAAGACACTGAGTAGAAGATTTGTGTAGTTTCACTTGCCGGAGTCTACTAAATACATTGGTTTCTAGCCAATGATGTTTCCATTTTTGCGTTATTTTCTTTTTGATATGGCTTCTAACATCTTCATGTGGAATAGGTGTTGGAAGATATACCGGTAGTTGTTTTGTTGCTTCTTTAGCAGCTTCATCAGCCTTTTCATTTCTGACTATTCCTTCGTGGGATGGTATCCACGTCAACAGTATTTCTTTGTCTTCTAGAATAAGTTTATTGTACACATTTTGGATATATTTGCACTGGAGGAATCTGAGTAAATTACATATTTTCTTTGTAAATTGTCTCCAGTTTTATTTATTCTATTTAATCGTTTCTTTTAAGTTAAATATAGTTAATTCACAAATACGCTTGAAGAACTAAGGCTACTTGGCATTTTAGACATCTTGAATCAATGGAATGGAAACCAATATAGACCTAACATATTAGGTAGGCTGTCTTGAAATTGAAATAATTTTGCTAACTTAAGAGTATACCTTTCCAAGAACAGTACGGACTTTCTTATTGCGTTCCTCTTTGTGGGACTTACAGTCCGAAGAACTAACAAAACAGTGACTTGGGTCACTAGGCTATCAAAAAGCAAACATACTTTGGATTATAGGAAACCCAGGATGGTTCCCAATACCTCATATGGCGGTGAAGAAGGAAATCAAATGAAGTAACTGCATTCACCTTGCGACAAGAAAACTACGAATAAAGCTTCAAGTTTGCGGTACCAAAACTTCTTGAATACGAGGCGAACTCTCAGCTCTCACCTAATATTTCAAGACGTTACACATTTACTAAAAAGTTTCCTACTTGTGATTAAATCGAAGTGAGGAAATGTAGACAGGGGTAGAGTGGTGTCGTCGTTTCAAGAAATTACATTCCTCCAACGTAATACTTTGTCTTAGAGCGGAATTGTAGCTTCAGGTAACTTCTATCATTTTCAGAAATCCTTCAAGGCATTTCGGGGCCTCTTTGTAGGATGGACAATGGGTGGTCTTCAAAACTCGGTACACTGTAATAATTTGGAATGGTTGGTTTGGAGTAGATAGGCGCACCCTCCCAAGATATGCCTATTCCCACGCATTACCAAAATGTATGACACAGCACTCCCTGCAGCATCAACATCAAACAAAGTTCAGGTCAGGGTCAAAAGTATACCGCATTTGTAAGAACATTTTTACATTGCTAACTACTGAATATGCTTTGATTCGTTTCGGTTTGCCGACTAGAAACAATAAATTTTATTTTGCCTTTTTAGCCATGACAGAATTCCATCCTAAAAAAGCTATGCATGATGTATGACCTTCCACATGTAAGCATTTCAAATTGCTGCCTCTGTGGCACCTTTCCAGGTGAGTATCGCACATGCGTGACAAATTGGCGAGTAACAAAATATAGCATACGCTGTCATGCACTACAGAAAGAATGACCTTTAATCTCCATTCATATAAAGCAAGCAAACATATTATAAAAATATAAATGCCTTAGAAGGAGGGGCACAAGCTCGTAGCCTTGGCTTACTGCGTGTATTTCAACAGTTATCTCAACAATCGCAAGGCTTATCTCAGCGGATCACATAATGTGCAACGTTTAATGGTGCATGTCGACAACAGATCGTGTCGCGTCTGAAAGACAACTTTATTTCATAACATTTCATTAATGGACCACCACCGGAACACCAATAGATGTCAGCTTATTACTCCATGTATAATTCAATTATTTACCTTATCTATGTTTTACAAATGCAACCGTCAACCTAACACATATCAACTTCATTTCTTCCTCTTCCTTCTATTCTTCTCATACCAGAAGTACATCTTAATTTTTCTCTTATTCCCTTCTTCTCATGTCAGAAATATTTTATTGTCCTCTTCCGCTACTTCTTATACCAGAAATGAAATTATTTTTACTCTTTCCCTTCTTCCTCCTCTTCTTCCATTTCTTCCTCTTCCTCTTTTTATACCATAATTAAAATGCTTTACTTCGCCTTCCATTTAACTTTCTTCACCTTACAGTTTCCTCTCCATCTTTGCTTCCTCTTCTTGAATTACAAATGATGGTCCTGTTTTATCTTCCTCCTTATTCAATCCTTATACCAAGAAATAAAATTCTTTAATTCCTCTTCCTCCTCTTTCCCTTTTTCCTCTCTCTTATTCCTCATTTTCCTCTTATGTGAGAAATGAAATTACTTTCCTTTTCTTATTCCTCCTCCACCTCTTCTCCCTCCTTACTTTTTTCTTAAACCAGACAAACCTTTTACTTAGTTTTCTTCCCCTTTCTCCTTGTATATTTCTTCTTCTTCCTCTTCATTTTCCTTCTCTTGTTTCCTTTCTCTTTCAGCTCTCAAGCATTGTCCTAATGACATATGTGGTATCTACTGAATTCTTCAGGTTAGTGATTCCCAAACTGCTGTACTGGAGCAGTGAAAGATTATGAAAGAGGCACTTAAAACTTATTCAAAATAAACAGTAAATTTGTAACGCAAATAACAAAGAGTAGAAAAGAACATAAACTATAAATTTATTTAAATAATACCACTGATACAATTCTCATGACATTCTTGATGAATAAACAATTTCCACTATGTAACTGTCCGTAAGCCCACGTGCGGAGCATAGGATATTATTTCAAATGTTTCTTTAAACTCTTCATTGTTCCGATTTGATATGTGCAGGTAATTTATTAAACAGCAATGAAAGTCTTTATGGAAATTGCAATTACTCCCAATGGCAGAAATATTACTTTTATTATTAGTTTAGAAAACTTCATCGCCTTTTAATACAAAAATATAATTAATAGCAAAAAAAAAAAAAAAAAAAAAAAAAAAAAAAAAAAAAAAAAAAAAAAGATCCAAAGAGAAAAGCGCCGTCCCTGTGCATATGAATTCAAATATATTTTACATATTCTTAAATGAATTAATTCTGTCGCTTCTCTGTTTAAAAACCTCCCTTCAGAACAATTTAATTTTAACAATTTGCTAACACGTAACCTATACAGTGGAATTTGTACATAAATATAAATGGTGCGAAATATGCACCATTTGAATGCCCTATTTCCAGCTGTGTATACATATCTATATTTGTGGGAATGTAGAGTCAGACTGAAAAACTCAATGCCATAGCCGGGATTTGAATCACGGATCTTCTGGTTTCCGTCCAGCCGCTCTACCATTGAGCTACTAAGGCCAAAGTGCCAATATGACATTAAATTCTTCAACTGACTCGTATTTTCCCGGTAAACCACTTAGGAATTCTCATAAACACACGAGACAACTACCTTAATGGCGACTTACAACATGTAAGTACTTTAAGGCCCGGGCTTTATAGTTAACCACTATTAGTTCAATTAATAGAAATTAATTGTTCTTTCACACTGGCCGTGTGTAGGCTAAATTGTGGAAACATATCTATATCTGTTTTAGTTTTTTATTGAACATTTTGATACACCTGCTACTAGATCGCACGTATCAAACGGTTTATTATATTTGCATTAAAATTTTGTTTTTATCTTAAAATTAATGTTGTGCAGACATTGATTAAGTTTACAAGAGACTTCGAGAAGCAAAACTATTGTGTTTTGCATACAACATATTTAGAATTTTTGTATTACTGAGTTACCTAATTACCTTTTGAGAATACACTGGATAATTCATAAGTAATGAATTAATATTTATAAAAAAATTGTACTCAATATGTTAAGTTTTCCTTTAAAAAAATTCAAACTTATGAGCATTTATTCCTAAGAATGATTATTTTTTGAGGTCTTGAGACTTCAAAAGTTTGTTTCGGATGAAATCTGGGTATTGGATTTCTGAATGGAATAAAAAAGTACTTTCTTGAGGTACTTTCCGTAGGCGGCGGAAAGATCAAAATGAAAGAACTAAACTCTAATGTTCTATATTGGCAAATTATTCTTATAAAAGTTTATATTTCAGTTAACTTTATGTTAATCCCGAAAAAAAATTGTAAAATTGTTTCACTACAGATTATAAGCATATATCAAAAGAAACAAAAGAAAGCTAATTTAGCAAAAACTTTGCTATAAAATCGAAAACAATAATTACGAATATGCTATTGGAAATTATTAATGCCCCATAAAGTATGTATTTCATTTAAAACCATTAAATAAATTGAGCTTTTATTAATGAACCTCTTTAACTGTGTTTATATTTGTTCAAATGTATGTTCATCAGACATAAGGTTAATTTGCATTCCGTAAATTTACGATACGGGACTATTGGTTTCATTTCCTTGCGAAAGAAGCCATGCTAAATATTTTTATATCTTCATCCCAAAAAAAGACAGCACGTGTTTTACCGAGATTAAGATAACCTCGGTAATAATCATGAGACATGATTTACAGGAACACAACTTTATACAAAATCCATTCATAATTCATCTGATCACAGTAATGATACGATCATGGTTCTCCTTTTGTTGCTAGCAGTTCTGTGAATGAACTGTCGTTGTTTGCTCACTGTCAAAGGTCGGAATGGCAGGCTGATAACACTCCCACTAGCCAAGTGCAAGCGTATGATCTTTTTTTCTGTTTTTTTAATCGTCCTCCAAGGTTAAGTCATATAGCACGATGAATGAAAGGGGGGAAATGATGCTGAAATCAGCCCAAAGTCCACAGCTTAAAGTTACTCGACTTCCTTCTTTCAGGATGAGGGAAAACTCGGAGCAAAAACCTTATCCAGGTAACTCAACCATTTTATTTGAAGGATGTGATTTTAGCTCATTGATTTGCGAAATAATAATAATAATAATAATAATAATAATAATAATAATAATAATAATAATAATAATAATAATAATAATAATAATAATAATAATAATAATAATAATAATAATAATAATAATAATAATAATAATAATAATAATAATAATAATAATAATAATAATAATAATAATAATAATAATAATAATAATAATAATAATAATAATAATAATAATAATAATAATAATAATAATAATAATAATATATAATAAATATATTATTATTATTATTATTATTATTATTATTATTATTATTATTATTATTATTATTATTATTATTATTATTATTATTATTATTATTATTATTATTATTATTATTATTATTATTATTATTATTATTATTATTATTATTATTATTATTATTATTATTATTATTATTATTATTATTATTATTATTATTATTATTATTATTATTATTATTATTATTATTATTATTATTATTATTATTATTATTATTATTATTATTATTATTATTATTATTATTATTATTATTATTATTATTATTATTATTATTATTATTATTATTATTATTATTATTATTATTATTATTATTATTATTATTATTATTATTATTATTATTATTATTATTATTATTATTATTATTATTATTATTATTATTATTATTATTATTATTATTATTATTATTATTATTATTATTATTATTGCCAATTCTTTCGGTGAAGAATTTTTTAATTGCCTGTTATATTTAATGTTCACAGAGATAATGTTTGCATTCTCAATTGATTACCTATATTATCAAATGGAAGTACTGTCTTCCACCCAAAGTCGATTTCGGAGATTTCTCCGGTAATACATGTGTTGAGGCCCCTTAAAAACTCTAAAACAAAATTAGAAACGGGTATATGTGTATGTATGTGTCTACGAAGAAATTTCTCAAAAATGAAACGTGGTCTAAATACGAATCTTCTTATTTAAGTTAAGCCTTGAATTTGAACAATTTGAATTTGAACAATATCCTGTCATTCCAACCTACCTTTCACATTTTTATAAGCATGTTATTTTCCCCCAAAAGGCTATTTAAATGGCCGTTTATACATGTTTAAGCTATTTTACTACAAATAAAATAAATGTATAAAGTTTGCATGAATTGCAAAGGACCTTTGTATAATTAGTAACTGTAAGAAATGAACAAAATCGCATAAATATTTATATCTCGTCTAATAATTTGTGACTTCAAACATTTGAGATATTCTTTATTTTTTTATTCAAATTTTTATACTTTTCTTGGCTAAATTCGCTATATCTTTCTTACGTTTTTTGTGTTTTGTAAAGAGAATTTCAAACCCGGCGCATAGCGGTTGGCTAAGATATTCTTCGAATATCTATAATGAAATATATTAGTAATAAAGATTTATCAGTATTAATAAGAAGTAAATAGAAAATGAAGCTTATGTAATAATAGTCTGTTGAAGGGAGTGCAGAGAAATCGTGCGAGTGTTATACTGATAATACATGAAATGACTATGGAAAGTAAATTTGCGAAGGAATCTTACATGCCTAAGTGCAACCTAATCTCCTCAGCATTTGTCGACTATATCCGAGGTAAACATAAAATAAAATAAACTCTGGCAGGGAGAAATGTCCTAACTGGATTTAGGCTGCGGAACTGTGCTTTCACAGAAGTAAAGAAATGTGTTTTTATCCAATTAGCTGGCACTCAGTTACTCTGTATGGTGCAAAGAACCTGCCAGAGAAGCACATATTCGCAAATGGTTCGAATACGGAATTTGCCCACTTTGAGCTGCGAGTTCGGTTTGAATGACGCGAGGTAGTGTGCTCCTCTCCATGACACATTGTTATGGACCCGGAATACACCCCACATACGCTTTAGGATTCTCTCTCCCTCTCTCTCTTTTTTTAAGGTCCTCTGGCGTTAAGTAATATCGGACGATGAATGGAATGGGTAAAAGTATGCTGAAATGAGCCCAGGGTCCATAGAGGGTCGGTCCCTACCCGACTTTCGTCTTTCAGGATGAGGGGGGAAATGACAGAAAAATACTTATCCAGCTAACTCACCCTGACCGAGATTCTAGCTTGGGACCTCTTGAACATGAGGCAGACAGACTGTCATCTACGCTACCGAAGCGGGAAGTTACGTTTTATTTTCTAACACGATGAAAATGGGTCTGCATAATCCTGGTGATAGTTTAAAGTTGGTGAATTGCTGCAGCCGAAATATTGGAATAATTTTCTCAAGTGTATTGATATCTGCTCACATCTTTAGGCATTCTTCAAAAGTAATAATCACATGGATTTAGATCTGCAGAGCGAGCAAGAACACGTAATTGTAATTCTTTTCACAAGGGCTCACAACTCATCTAATGTGTACTCAGTTGAATCTGTAAGCTATAACACGTACACAAACTGTTTTGCATTTGTTAGAAAAAGTTGTATCATGAGCATAAATTCAAGTCTAGGTCCACATGTGACTCCCTTGAATCAAAACTTAACACAATAAACACACTCTACTTTTTAGGATAACAGTACACACTGAACAGACCACTTCAATTAGCGCTGTATTCAGTGATTTAACATTAGGGCTAAAACGTACACATTTTTATTAAATTAACATCAATAAAGTTATTGTCAAATATAATACAAAGGGAAGGAAGTGTTACTCATATCAGTAACAAGAATAACCTATAAATAAACTAAAAATAAATAAAGCAATTTTATTTCGAAAAATAAATGCAAATAATAACATCGTATGAATTCCGTGCCTTCTTCAGAAATATGTCATTTTTACCATAATGTTTGTACATTTGACGGCATGGATTCGGTAACTCAACTGCACATCTGTCACCAAGGCACATCTCGTATGGGGGCCACAGCTCCAGAGGAACCCGTATTCTTGTGTTGCTTTTCAACAACTGCCTTAATAGTCAATAGTCCACTCCCCGTTTGCCAGTTATTAGCAAGTTTCTTTCACAATTTCCATATTTGCGGACCAGTAAACCAGTAAACCAACGCTTTGGAAAAAAGAATAGAATCGAAAAATTGGGCAACAAAGGAACTATGAGCATTTAGAAATTGGGTTAATATCGGTTTTCAAACAATACGGTAGTATTTTACTTTATCAAGAACCTGATTACGCCGGAAATGTGATGTGGTGCTAGAGCATGTGTGCACTGAAACAGTATTGTATATGATAGATAGCAAGGGAGCGACCAGCCACAGAAGTGCTGTCTTACTAGAAAAGATTGAATGAAAATATTTTCGTAAAAGGGTTTTTACTATATCGGTACTCTTTATTGTAAAGTTCTCTCTGGTGCTTCTTTTTCTATATCGTTTTGATACATTTCTTGACCTCTCTCATTGACGACCGATATCTGTATGTCTGAAGTTCCTCCTTGAGACTCCATACAACCAAAAGAGAAACATACTTACTCCCAGCTCTTTCAAAGGTTTACAACTTTAGTAACAAAACAAAAAAAAAAAAAAAAGACTGTAAAACGAATACATGCTTAATCCTAGAGCTAAAATCGCCATTATAACACAAATCAGCACTTCAGCTTTAAGGTGGTCGTTTAAAAATGATGATTACCTTAAATTTTTAAGCGATAATTAAATATTTATGGGGTTGGAGGATCAAATTACTAAGTTAGAGGAAAGGCATTACAGGCTTCCTCGTTTTCTTTAAATCTCACGCAATGTCGCAGGAACAGAAGGTATTTTGGAGTCTAAGGATGTAAGTAATCTAAGGAATATGCCACAGTTAACAATGAAGTTCATTAACACCCGTATCCAAGCTCCACTGTAGACCAAAGTCTGCTAAGTCCGTGACAATGGCCGTCAAGGTTCACTGCTGACCCTGAGGAAGCTGCTGTTTGTTTTCGCTACACCCTGTCCTCAGAGTGACGTGGGCCGAACTCATCTCGCAAGTTTCCTTATATCGCGAAGGACATGAGGAGGTGTCGAAGCGAGTGGAGTGTGCGCATAATTGGAGCAGTATCGCAAAACTCTTCCCGAGGCTGCTGACCTGGAGTTTAACACTTCTGCGATTGACCAAGGAACCGCTGTTCTATCCTCTGGGGACTCCTACATGGGAGCTGGAGAGAAAGTGACATTGAGGCAGGCTTCGCCCAGCGGCAGCTCAGTGCTCTAATCCCATGATTGTCTTAACCACTGGTTCCGCCGAGCGTGCCGTGTACAATTACAGATAATCCTCTACATCAAGAGTGCTGTAGAGCATTTGGGAGCACACCAGATATCGTCCAGACTGATTGTAGCCCTCTCTGCTAACTACAACCCGCACTTTTCTTTTTAGTGACGCTACAGTAGGTCGCACAGAATCGCCCTTGCCGGTTCAAGATTAGTAACAACATTTTCCTAAAGGAATAATTTCATAAAATGTGGCTATATTTAAAGCAGATCACGGACTAGCTAGAGTAAAGAACTGAAAAGATTCGAAATGTGGCAGAAACAGAGAACCTTCACTCCTATTATAGCTGCAGTCAGCTTCCTACTTTTCATTTCTGAAAGTGGTGTATTTCAAACACTAACATGACCTGGAAAGAGGACAGGCAACTTTTTTCAGAAGAGCTCACCAAGTATAGCGTAGGGAGTGGGATCACGAAGCTATAAAAACCGTACTGATGAAATATAACTTAGCTACATACCTTCCGGAAAAGTGTCCTGTTCACCTAACCCTTTAATGCATTATTTAGCTTGAAAAATGTTTTAGTGCAGTTACTTTATTATTATATAGGGTGGTCAAAATAAAAGTGGCCGGAAAATATTTTCAATCACAGCAGAGCTTCAAGCAGTGTCTCGCAGTTTAGTAAACAAAGCACAGCTCTGCGTCAACGTCGGCGGAGGATATTTCCTGCATTTACTGTGCTGGATGGTTCACCTTTCCATTATCAGGGGTCGATATTATTGTCCTGTTACCACAATCTGACTTCATTTCATGTACAGTATTTTATTTCGTGCAAATTGTTCGAGTTCGCTCACGTGTCCTGTGTATCGACTTCTTCATTTTCACACCTCAGTTCGTAATTCTGTACGTTTAATGTATATTAATGTATAAAAATCTATTCCAGACCAATTTCTTAAAAGTATTTTCCACACCACTTGCATTTTGCCCACCCTGTAATACTATACTGGCCTTGTGAATTATACACAAACAATTCTGAGTCTTTTGGTCATTGTAGTGTTTTCTTACTCTAAAAAGGCAAAATCCACGGAACTGCAATCAAATGATACCCCGTCAACATCCATGTGTGCTATCTCATCGAGTATTTTACTTGGGTCCTTCCCGTCCTCTCCCCACAGACACATTTGACTGAGTTGCCGAGATTCAAACTCACAACGTTTGGCTTTGAACGGATGGCCAGTCCATTACCTATCGCATTAATGACCACGGCTATTCGAATCTATTGCGTTTAGGCACCGCAGAAAGCGGTACCAGCGCCAGTTTATAAATTACAGCAGGAGCTGCATAAGTAGCAAAGTATTTCATGCAATAAAGAGGTATTAACTTAATGAATTTCTTTGCACTAATAAGCATGCCAAAGAAAAACGCTTAGAAACGTCATTTCAATGATAAAGCTGTTCAGATCGACCCTCAATTGTTTGATTCATTTTGAGTAACGCGCTGGGGTAACCTTTTCCTGATAAGCGATAATAATACACATGCAGTGAATGATGTCACAGACACCGTTATTGTGCAACTAATTACTCTATGCTCGTTTATCTAAATGTTAATGGGTAACTACTTCCATATGTCTCAATAAGATAACAGCTACAATATAACTGGTACTTTCTGGCCATCCCTATTAGAGGTTAACCTAGCCTCTATTGGCAGCTACTTTCTCAACCTTCGCCTGGTAATGCCTGAAAGGACTTATTTGAAAAGAAAGTTGGTGAGAGATAGATTAATGCACATAACGAATAAACAAATAACCTGATTGCTTGTAGTGACTTTCTCAGTTAACAAGAACTGCAACACAATGATATGAAATTACGTTACATGATGTATTGTACTAATATGCCCGTCATATTCAATCAACGCTTTGTAGCACCGAGAAGTTCATTAATGGCTACACAGATCTAACAATAGCCAAAATCATAAAATGAAACCATGCTCTTTCATCTCGATCGCAGTATTCAAAGTGAAATAACAGCTTCATGGCAGTCATCTTGAGCTTGATACTTTAATTTTCCATTCCGATCCATAAAACCCAATAACGGATACGCACAAGACCACCGCGGAGAAAACGTAGAATACGAAATTTTGTGAAGGCGTTGGCTTTCCCAGGTGCTGTTTAAGGTGAGGTAGCCCTCCAGAGATGTCATTTCTTCTGGAATCACTCCAACAAAACAAGCGTTTAGGGAATATTTAAAAGCCAGAATTCCAGAATTTGGACTGAGGTACCGGCCAAAAAACTGCCTAATTCCTTTAGCTTCAACTCGTATCTCATTTTGAAACACCTCACATCCACTACAAATATTTCGTCTCTGATACCATCTGTTAGATGCTATTTCAAAATCTTGATTTGTTGGATTCACACGATCATTCCTCTACAAACAATTCTATCCAGTGCTTGTTAATCGAAAACTGCCATTACCATTTACACATCTACATATTGTAGGTACAAAACAGATAAGTGATAGATGTCTAAAAGTTGTGTCGTTATGTAATAACTATGAAATTCCATGCTGTTTTTCTGGAAAACGAGACAAAAGAACTGAACTGATACATTCAAATAATTCCACTACCCATTCTTTAACAAAATATTCTTTTGTGAAGCTTATTGTACTATCTCCATACTAATCAAGATAAATATTTGTAAAATGCATTTTGATATGTTAGCCTGTTTTCAGATCCTAGTGAAGAATTAATTCAATTTACCTCTCCGATCTTTGACATGACTGTTAAATGATGAAGTTTTTATGATAAATCCTCTCCCTTTCTCATTATAACTCTAATTTCGTACAGTGTCAAATATTCCAGATACCAGATGAAATGTCTTTCCATATTCACACAAAAGAATACGAAACATCGGTCGAAGTCTGACGTCTTAAGCTTTTTCCCCAGTGGTCTTACAAGTTCTTCAATGTTACATGGCATATACTCCTGTCGTCCTAAAATGCACACTGTTCCTGTGAGCAATTCCGCGAACAAAACCTACAAAACAAAACCTACTGGTAAGCTACTCTTGTGCATACAATTTGTTTGAATGTAATATGGCGTAACCCATGGGCAAATGTAACACTACCCGCCTCGTTAGCGTGGATAGTATCGTGTCTGCCTCACGTTCAAGAGGTCCCAAGTTCGAATCTCGGTCAGTGTGAGTTACCTGGGTAAGGTTTTTCCGGGGGTTTCCCTTATCCTGAAAGACGAATGTCGGGTAACTCTAAGCTCCATGGACCCCGGGCTCAATTGAGCATAATTTCACCCATTCCATTCATCGTCCGATATAACTTAACGTTGGAGGACGCAAATTACAACAACAGCAACAAAGTGTCACTGTCCTATCACGCTTGTGCACGTAATACAAAAAGTGTTTCTTACGACGAATGCAGTATACAACTCAACCTTTGTCGGTGGAAGAATCTTGAGTCGGAATGATCAAGTAATTTTTTGGTGAAGCAGGATAGATGTTAAACATTTGCGCCTTACTTTTGGTATCATTATTATTTAATAACATGCAACCTATATAACATTCACGTAATACAGAACATACAACGAAACAATACCCTATAAGCCCAAGCTAACAAATTAGCTTTTCTGAAAACATACATATCGTTACTACCATCGAGATAAAAGATCTTTTCAGTTAATACAATACTTTGGATCAGTGTTTTCTTATATTACCAGATTTTATCTCTTTATACAATTACTTAACATGTCCTGCTGAAGAAACTGATTATATAAACACAAAGGAAATAAAGCAGAACTTCTTACATAAGGGTTATTTCAGGGTTTTAACTCTAGCATCTTTAGGGCATAGACCCATATAATTAGAATACAGGTTCTTCGGAAGGTTTGACATTTTCATACTTACACAGCTACAGTATTTCATAAACGTAATTAAAAGCAAATATAACATGGGAACCATTATCTGTCTTAAAACTCTTGTCTTTTGTTTGTTGAATGTTACATCAAGGCCACCTATGCATATTTTATACAATTAAACAAAACTGGTTATGATCTCTTACTTTGCGGAATTTAGCAACTACTTGTATTGTTTGGCGTAACACGCATTTTTTTCTACTCCATGGGATTCTCAATTTTAAATTAACCCCTTTATTTTAGGCACTTTCTGTTATAGCTCCAGTGTGTTCGTATTCAAGTACAAGGGCGTTAGGATTGTCAAAATTGGTTTACGTTTTGAAGCTAGACTACCCTATATTTACAAATAAATAGATTTCCTTGGAAGGTACACGAGAATTGCATAATCAATACTCTGAACTCAGTCATACCTTTTAAGAGCTAATCGCTATGTGATACCAGTGAAATTCCGTTCTCTTTGCATGATCTGAAGAGGAAAAACAAACACATACACACAACCACCATAAAATACCTTCATTTGAGAAAAATATAAGATTTTTAAAACCAATAATACGGAATAGCCCTGAAATTGTTAACTTATTACCCTCCCTCCCCACAAAAATTAACATACAGCCTTGTTGCAATAAAGTTTGTGTATATTATTTACATAAGAACTTGTCGAACTCTTTAGATTTATAGTTATACAGAAGTCATGCTTTAAGTAGCAGAGGAGCAGGCACTAACACAACACGAAAAAAAATGTTGCGGTTAAAAACAACAAACTAGGAGAAATGATTACTACAACAAATCAAGATGAAAAACCAAACAAGTTTCCTGCACAAAGTTACGGAATTAAAAACAGATCTAAATATTCCTAATTCTTAAGAAACCATTTTAATCAAAGAACACCCCTGGCTTTTGAATCACTTAATATTCAGTTAGATTTAGAAGAAATAGTTACAAAAAGTGAAACTCCCAAACCTGTACTAAAAGCACTAGCATTAGAAACTGTGAACAATAGATACCCACCTGAAGAATGGTTACACATCTACACAAATGGATCTAACTTGGACAACAACTCAGGAGCAAGAATTGCGTGTGCACTATTCTCATTCTATCAACCAGCAGGATCCCACACAACAAATTTTGATGCAGAAGTAACGGCTATTCATATTTCACTCCAACACCTTCTATACAGAATAGTTAAATTCAAAAATGCTGTCATACTTTCTGATTGTAAAGCAGCATTATATGCAATAAGTTCATATAAAATGAGGTCAATCCAAACTAAAGAATGTCACAACATGTTCCAACAACTTCAAAAACTACAGAAAAGAATTAAATTACAGTGGCTACACGCACATTGTGGACTTGCTGGAAATGAATCAGCTTATTTTCTTGCCAAAAAGAGCTGCAAATTTAATTCAGAACAAAAATAAAAACTTATCCTTTACATCCATAAAAAGACTAATTAAAAACAAACAAAACCAAACAATATCTAACAAAGCCAAAGATAAAAAACGGAACATTTTAATTTAATACCCAGAAATTATTCCAGAAATCCCACGTAAAGCTGCAGTAGCAAATTTTAGATTACTTACGGAACATGATTATTTTGCCAAACAGTTACACAGAATAGGAATTTATACAAGTCCAAATTGTCCTCTGTGCAACAAAGAAGAAGAAATGACTGAAGAACATCTAACCTGTGAAGTCCTGCCTGCCGGATCTACCACACAGAAATATTGGAGAGCAAGAGAGCTAATGGCTTCATTGCCAAAGCCTAGCATTTGAAAACATATACAGAAGTCATTCATAATAGCAAGAAATTTCGATTTTGCATAAAAAAACTTAAACGCATTAACCATTTTTCAGAACAGCAATATTGTCGAAAAATATTACCTGTAAAGAGTTCTTTGGAGCAAAGAATTTCTTTAAAAATCCTCCTCACTCTTCCTTGGTATGTAAATGACATTTCGTTTTGACTTCTGCTTTTCACAGGCAATGGTACAGAGCTATATCTAACTCTGGAGTCATTGCCTCAAAACGTTTTCCGATGAAATCTTGATAAAAATAGTTTGGCTTGAATACATGTTCTCTATTTATCGTAAGTGCGTAATAGAGAAAGTAAATATGGCAATGTGCCTATGGTTCTGTAAATAAAGTGATGAAATACATCTTCTTAGTAGATGGCGGCTTGGGCTCGGTGGCGACAGTAGCTGAGAAATTTACTCTTCGTTGATGCATCAGGTTTCTCATTAAAGACAAGAGCTGCCCAAGCTGAGATGAAGATAAATGCGGGGTTGCCCCGAAATTCCCCATCTTGGAATCATTAAACGATCATGTGGTCAGACTAAAAGCAACATATGCCTATTCATTTTCAGCTGGAGTTAAAGATAAACAATAAAAAGCAGTCACTAACTACCATCCTATCAGATGACTGTCACTCACACTTCAACGAAACATATAGCTTTAGAGTCCCTCACACAGGGGTTGCCAAACTTTTCATAATGAGGGCTAATTTAACCAGAGGCGAAACTGCACAAGCTTAAGATCGCTGGTCCCGTAACTCGGTCGGTAGAGCACCTGCCGTGCTAGGGATCCCGGGTTCGATTCCCGGCTGTGGAGATGGGATTTTTCTGCAACCAAGATAATTCCTCATCTTCCCCAGAGTCTGGAAGTATGAATGAGAGTGCGAATGTGTGCGTGATCTAATGATTAAAATCCAGCAAATACGAGTTAACACCTTCGATATGTTCTAAAGGAGAACGGCCGCCGATGACCATTGGAACAAAAAAGAAAATAGTTTAAGATAGGGACAACAAACTCATAGGCGCGAAGCGAACATATCACAGTAATATAAAAACAGTCTTTTATTGAACCAACATATACAGTTACATACGTGATCAGTTCTTCGTTCATAGTGGCTTGATTACTGCTCGACACAATATGCCTTAAAATGTAAGCAAATAGCCACTATAAGAGTTGCAAACTGCAATTGGGGTGGGTATAATAATTATTTGCCATTTAAAATACATTTTGAACCTCACAAAATAGTGTAGCAACATCTAATATGGAACTGACGAATGCCATAATTATATTTAATTCCCTTATTCACGTAATGGAGTGCAAACTGTAAATATTATTAGTTGAAATTTGCCCTCTTCAATTACTATGCATTTTTAAACGGAAATCTTAATTTTCAAGTAAAGTCTTGACTACGTTTCACCCGCGCTCACTGGTCTGTAATCATTACTGGCTATTAATGAGATTAGAATTAAATATTAGTCCAAGTATTGGGAAATATGTTACTCAGCAAACAGTTGTAAAAATTAACCGAATCAATTTCCTTGTAACGGTCCTATAGATCATTACACTTCAAATCAATTAAACATCTGAAGTACTTAATTTTATTTAATCGTTCGAAACTCGTGAACAAATTAACCTAACATGGGCATATATGCATTTTGTAGCCAAACAAAAGCAGCTCGCGAGCCGTTAGATAGGTTGGTTAACCCTGCCCTAAGGGATCCAAGACAAAAAGTACCTCTATTAACACAGCTTCCTTCAGTCTCTCTCACAGTTCCTTTCTCTTTCTGTAGAGTACTCCCAGTGTCCATTAAAGAAAAAGCTCAATGGAACCGAAATAGAAACCGCAGTTTGTTAGCAGTTCTAAGTGTCTTACACGACCAGAGCATTTATTTGGGGAACGCCCGTAATATACGGAGAGGTAGAGAAAAATCACGTTGTGCAATTTCTGTCTTCAAACTTCCTGTTTCCATAGTAGACGTCCAGAATTTATGGTTCAGTTTTGTAAGAGGCTAAATGCATCATCATTGTTACGAAAATTAGGGTTTGACATGTTACACAATATCTTTTTATCTTAAATGAAAACCGAGACATCTGTTTGAGAAGGTTTTGCAACACATTTTGGGCAATTTATTCTTTTGTCTAGTTCTACACACCTTAAACTACTCTTTCGTGATTTCTCATTTCATAATTCGTCTTAGCAAGCTGAATTGAAACAATCTTTAAATTTTAGCGACGAGGGATTTTCAAACAAAGTTCAGGAGCAAGAAAACATTTCAAAACAGGTAAGTTGAATTTAAATTATTAATATACCTATAAAAATGTTTCTTGAGGAGTTAATAGTGTTAAGGCAAACTGAATCGGAGGCTCGCACATTTTTCAAAATCTACTATGTGGATCTAGGAGACCTCAAAATAAGGTACTTCCGGGTAAAATCACATCGCATCGCCTCCAATTGAATTTCTTCCTCTACTTTCTCTACCTACGTGGTATAGTAACATGAGTCATAATTTAAGCAACCTCATGCTGGCTTGCATCCCTAACTAGGGTTCCAGCGCTACCATTTCATCCATACCTCCCAATCCAATCTATTCTCTCTTCTTATGAGGCCTTAAAAATAAAATTTCAATACAAACAAATTCGTGTAAAAAGCAGTTACGCATTTGTTAAATATGTACTCACCAGAAAACTAGAAGTGCTATCCAGAGATACTAATCTTTTCCATGCCATCGTGTTTACCTTTTAACATTTACCTTCAACAATGTTTCACATGAAGTTGAAAAATAGGCCTTACTTAAGTAGTAAAGAATTAATGATTTAAGAATAAGTTACTGAGTTATTTGAATAAAATAATATTTAAATTCTTATAAAAGGATTAAGCGTACGACAGCATTTCTGGGTTGAGATGATGCTATTCAGCACGGCGCTGAGGCGTTTCTACAGGATCTCGAGGTGGGATACTGCAGCGTCCAGTCCTCGGGGCTGGTTCTGATGGTCTAGGTCACGTTGCCCTCTTGTTACCCACGGCAGCCAAGGTCGTCGCATGAGAAATCTCTTAGCTCAGGCGTAGTATCGGACGGGTTAGAATGAAAATAATTTACTAAATAAATTAAATAATCACTTAACCTTTATTTTTTCAAATATTCCAATTTTAATAGCTTCAGAAGTGAACTTAAATACGTCGTAACACAAAATTAATATAAGACTTCAGATGGGTCGCTATTCCTCTTACAATTATTTTTTACTCCAATTGCAGTATCACAATTTTGCGTTTTTACGCCCCGACATCTAAACGTAGAATCACAATTAGCTTCTTTACTCGCCGGAGTCTTAACGTAGAATGAATTTAACTCTAGATGATTTAAAATTATTGAATTGGCAACTGCTATGGTAATTCGATAATTTCTCATTGGTTTACATCATCCATAATTGCACACTTTTCATGACTATATTTGGTAATCTTTTTTAAAATACTTTTAATATTCGAGCAACATTTCTCAAAAATTTAAACTAATACTATACTCGTTAAAAACATTAAAAATATTCACTTTCCTTTGCTTTCCCCTCTTCAGTCACTATTTTATCTTCAATTGTTCTTTTTAATGACGTTCCCTTTTTTCTACAATGTTTTAATAATTTCCGAAGTATTCTTTTCTCAATACATTTAAAAATAACAAAATTAAAATATTTATAACGTTTTGGGGGGTTTTGAATTAAAACAGCGATTACAAGTGGTTATCTATAACTCTACGAAAATATTTGATTAAAATTATGTTCTTTAATGAGCACACAGTTGGATGGATTTTGTCTACCTCTTTCGATTTACCAGTTTAACAAAAGTCATTCAGAATCCAGAGAATTCGGTAGCTATGCTGGTAAAAATCAAAACATATATTTAATTTGCCAAAGTAATATCTTAAGCAGAAGTTATTTTAATCAAAATCCTCAATCATTTTTCAGCAGCCAAAAATTTTCGATTTTTTTTCTCATCTAAAGTATACTTATTTTGAAGTGGGAGAATTTTCTTTAAAATATTTACATCTTATGTTTCTAAAATGCTGAAATGTAATACCATTTTGAGTTATGCTGTTCACAGACACATATGCATAGTCGTTAACATTTTTTTTAATTCAGGGAGTCTCTAACGCAGACATCTGTTATCCAATTTTTGTGCAGATTATAATGCTCCATTTATTATAATGGATGATATATGATTAAGAGGTAGATAAAACAAAAAGCAGAAAATTTGATCTAACAATGACAAACATCTCTTGTGATGATGGAGGGAAAAAAAATCACATTTTAAAAAACCCTTTGCATTAAAAAATAAAAAAAGCTCGCCTTTTTTACTGGGATTTTTTAAAACCAACACACACGCACACGCACACGCACACACACACACACCTTGCAAAAATGCTTGTCTTTCAGTCTTAAAAGTCGTGTTACGCCATACTTGTCGTGTGTCCTTCATTCACCCAAGATTTTGCGATTTGTATCCTTAAATAACGTCTTCGCCACACAGCAATATCGCCCATGGAGTGGTAAGTTTTCCTGTTGTCTCAATTTTATGTCGCGATATTCCTACGCATCTAACACATCTGTAAGTTCAGAGCACAGCTGTTTGACTTCTCTCACTGACAAAGACGGATTCTTTTCTGTGAGTGCGTTAAACACGTGCACCGCAATTCTTTTTTTGCCGCGTTGTGAAGGTTTTCCCTTGCGATGCTTCAGCGAAAAACTGACGGTAGACTCTGACATACATATAATAAGTACACGCGCAATAAATGATCAATAAAATAATTTAGCTCTCACACTCGGCATAGCACACCTTCGAATGGCGATATATGACTAATCCAGTTCAAAACAAGGTCAGTGATAAAAGTCATATAAACAAATATGTCACCACTACTGCTAAAGCATGCTATCGTGCCATGTGCTTGAGAGCAAAGGAACCTCCTCTTTACTTCGTTTAAGAATTAACATGCATTTAAGATAAATCAACTCTATTGCGTAATATATTTAATTAAAACAGTTACGAAAATATAAATTTGACAATTCTCTTCCAACAAATAAAGAGATATCACCATGTTAAATAACGAACTAATTTTACCGCACAAAAGTCTATACTACAACAGCAACCAATGAGAGGTGATAAGGTCACGTAACCATTTAGCGATACGGGGCAAACTTATGTGAAACTAGGATTAGGATAAGCAAATCTACGAATTTACCATGTTAAGTGAAGAGATGTCCTTAACTTCCTTGTCAACAATATCTCTATGTAGCTGATTTATTTTTCTCACTGTTCAAGAGAATGATCACTCCAGTCTGAGTTTCCCCATGGTCGATAATGCGAGACTGTCACGGAGAAGTGTGTGCCCGGTGCGTCCAAATACTGAACCGAGACGAAACAAAATAACACCGAACACCAACAGAAGCGGGATCAGGAACTATCGTTCTGCCGGATCAGGTTTCGTAATCGCGATTGGCGTTCATTTTTCGTGTGCTGCAATAGAGGTCTGCTGCCAGGAGTTGCCATACACGTATGGTCAGTGTTCGATAAGGAAGAAGTAAGACCCACAGACAGGTATACGCGTGTGCATAAAATGTGGTCCATGATAGAACCTAGATGATTAGGTTGGTAATGATAAATGTACACGCTTACTTTGCCATCCTCAGCTGCTCTGGTCCTCGAGCATAAATTTTAGACACTGGATTGGCACGATACTCTTATTCCTCCAAAAGATTACCAAAATGAGTAACTTTACATGCTACTTGTTCTCGCTCTCTGAGTATTAAAGCAATTCCTTTTTGAATTTCACCACAAAAATATGATTCAGTAAAAACATAGAAAGGAACATTTTGTTTTCCCTTCTTCTTCATAGCTCTAACGAAAGCTGTCATAAATGACCTTATTATGGTCAGTTTGATGACATACAACACAATTGTTCATCCCTTAGTCTAGAAGGCCGAAAGACCGAATGATCCTGTTTTCGTTTCTCTTTAAACAATTGTAGAGAAAGTACTTAATAGAAGCGATATCCGAATCACCTCTTCATTTCACATCAATTATAACCTCATTCAGTGGTTAATTTTGCTATAAGTGGATTATTATTGGAGCCAGGTACATAGAGAATCCTGGATTCTGTAGTAAAAGTAGATAATAAAACATCAGTGTAAATTCAAGAAAGAATAGCAAGTGGTAACAGATGTTTCTATGCCTTGCAGCATATGTTTAAATCAAGGAACGTCAGTAGGAATACTAAAATTAAAATATGTACAACTGTACTGACACCAATAGTAATGTATGGTTCAGAAAGCTGGGTGTTGACAACCAGAGAAGAGCAATGATTATTGCGGTGGGAAAAGAAGATCCTGAGAAATATATTCGGAGTGCTAAGGGACTTGGACTTGGATGGAGAATGCGGACTAACTTGGAGTTACAGTGTCTATTTGGACAACCAAATACATTAGTGAAAATTAAACAAGGAAGAATAAGGTGGATTGGCCATTTGCAGACAATGCCGGAAACCAGTGTAATTAAGAAGATATTAATAAGAAAGCTGGATGGTAGAAGGAGAAGTGGAAGACCCAGGAAAAGATGGGTAGAAAAGCAGCGGACCGAGTAGAATGGAAGAGGTTGGTTAGGGAGGCCAAGGGTCTACATGGCCTGTAGCGCCAACTATCATCATCATCATCATCATCATCACGTAGAGAACTCATACCGGTTGGGTGGAGTTGTATATCTTCAAGCTTCTTGTACACCATCTAGTTTTTGTTACATTCAAAACAATGCTACAAGATTTTGTACGAGTGGTCTCAACTTAACTTTTCTTGTCAAATTGCATCCAATACTTTTACTTGAACGTAACTAAGCACGTGGTCTAAATAATCAAGGCAATGGCTTTGGCAATTTAATGTTTATATTTGTCGTAGGTCATGAAATCCGTAATATGGCTGAGAGCGAAAAGTAGACTAAGATGGCCACCAGGTCAGGGAATGTCGTATGCCGTTACACGACAGCTGGCCATTTGGCTCCGTGGATTACCATAAGATGAAAAAGTGAGGGCATATAAAGAAATTGCGGGCATATTTCCGAGGTATGTAGTAAAGCTATAAATTAGTGTTATTTTCTATTGTAATCTGTTTTCTAAGTTATATGAAAATACTGTGTAATACTGAGTAAAGAACAATATTTCATTACAAATTCTTATACCAAGATGCTAATGGTAATTCAGTTTACGATGATAAATTGTAAAGATTTCTGAAGTATTTGATTTGATCACGTGGCAAGGCATAAATGCTCTTAAATGACACTGCTAAGTCTTGTTCCAATCTTGTTAAATATTTTAAAATATTTTACAAATTTTCTTGTAAACTCTTGAATTGGAAGGGGAGAAACTTTGATAATATTCAATGGGCTTTACGGAATGAGGAATGCACTAAGTTTATGCACGCTAAAATACAAGTTAAGTGCAACAAATAATTAAAGTGAAAAGTGGTAGATAGAGACTTGCGGCGTTTCCGATAAAGTGGTGTGGACTACAAAGAAATACGTCTCCATGGTTTTCGTGTGAAACAGCTAATCAGGAACAAGTAAAGGGAAGGTATATCAAACATAAATTTGAGAAGAGGTATTAAGATAGGGTCTCTCTTATCGTTCACCCTACCTGGAAAACTTTGTAAAAATAATTTCAAAACAAGGAAGGAGTGGCAGTACCAAAAGAACACCGCGGTAACATTTAAGACTCGTATTGTAAGTACCACATTCAATTTCTATCGTCCGCATAATCCAAGTTCAGATTTGTTGTAGATTTTCCTGATAATATATAGGTCACATACAGAATTTTTGAAAATATATTTTTGTAGTTTTTTTATAAAACAAACTTCTAAAACAGGTTTGCTGGAAAAAGGCAAATGTTTTGTACGTTATATCTTTAGGTTTCTTTTCCCAAAGAACGAGTGAAGCATTACATATATACGCATTTTGTCTCGCATACCATTGAGCTAAGAAAATGAATAGTACTTCCATTCCAAATATACTTCTGAAAACAAAATGAACCATAAAAATTACCAAGCAATAGATTTATCTCACACGAGCGTACAAAACTGGACCTTAACTTTGAGGAAAAGGATATTTATTTTCAAAACTATCGTTTAACGATCGCCCATTTTTAAAAGTCCATCGCTTATGCGTCCCTTTTCAGCCAACTGGACATTACTGTGTGTTTTTTCTTTCTGAATTTCAAATTCTTTGGCATTAAAGATCCCTTACATTTTAGTTCTGCTGCAATTTCTATGCAAATTTACATCATAATCTTAAATTTTATACCTAAAACTTCAAGCATACATTTTATGAGTTTTATTCACTAGCTCACAAATTAATATTTAATTTATACTATAAACAAGAACTTCGAAAAACAAAAGATTCCCTACGGCAACGTTTTCAATGTACCCACTGAAGTGTCTGAAAATACAACTTTCATATCTGACAAATTTTGATATCCAATATAGTTTTACGAAATCTTGTTTCCTTTTTCAAAAATTAAAACATTCAATTGTATCATCTGAAAGCTGAAGCTCTGAGCTTTTGTGGAGTCATTCCTTTAACTCAGATTTAAGATCTCTAATTTTCAAGTAAATAGCTTTAAAATTTTAAAAGTTAAAACATTCAGTCATATATATTTTGAATATATGCATTCTATTTTTTTCCTTTAAAAGAAAATGGTTCTGAAACATTACATATCCCATTCCCCTGAATACACCCTGTATTAAACTTTTTATGGGAAGTTGTAGAATTTTGCATAACGTGAACATTAGCAATTCTCGGGGTTTGCCCGTCTCTGTACCGTAGTGGCAGCCTGGCTGTCTAATGTTCAAGTGGTTGCGAGTTCGAATCATCAGGGTGAGTTATCTGGATAAGGATTTTCCGGTGTTTCCCCTTATCCTGAAAGATGAACGTCGGATAATTCTGGGCTCTATAGACCCTGGCCTCATTTGTGCACCATTTCACCCATTTCATTCATTGTCTGATATGACTTAACGTTGGAGGAGGTTAATTTAAAAAAGATCTCGGGGTTTTGTCACTAGTAGACGGTAAGAAGCGGCCACTTAAGACCTGGGGCAAGCAAATGTCAGAAGTACGCAGTAGTAAACACAAAAGCGGTTACGGAAGGAAAACTCACCGGTAGACTTCGTGATATATCAGTACGAACAATGGCTCCTCCGTATATGGGTCTAGAGGGCGTAACCTTCCATGTTTGGAAGATCGCAGCTTCTACTTACGATAACACCCAAGTAGTGCACCCAACAGGAGTTTCCTGGTTTTCTTTAGTCACGCTTTAGCACAAATGTCATGGTCACTACATTTTCTGTGTAGTTTCATAATGCATTATGTAAACAATAGTCTTCCTAATTGTTCAGCATTGTTTCCCAATTTATATAGCGATGTAATCTAGAAATTTGCATATCCCATTTACGATGCAATATTATTTTATCTTTCCTTGATAATACGTAATCCAGGAAGTCAAAGCTCTATTTTTATCCTAGCAATAAAGAATGAGTTTCTTGTCACATTAATTGCTGATTGATAGGTAATCGTACCTTATTGTATATAGCTTTTACCAGTAAAATTATAAGTTTAAACTAACCTTACAACAGATAGAACTTCATGTCAGTAATGATTTAGTTTTACCATTGCCTACCAATAATCCATAAGAAGTAAAAAAAAGTTTAAGATAACACTCATACTTCCTGGAAAGTTATTCATAAGGATAAATTATGTTTACTTTCATTTATACATATACTTTTTTATCAATTGGAACAAAATATGTACAACACAGAGGTTTTATAAGAATGTAATGAATATTGATGTTACATATAATTTTAGGTGCTGCTGTACGTTTTCAAATATTTTAGTATATTTTGACACTTTCATTGCTTATGACAATTATAAACTTTGTTGTAAAGTAAAAGTGCATTAAAAGAAACTTTTAACTTCATTAATATCTCTCGATTTACTGCGGTATGTTACAGGAACTTTGTATAAGTTATGGAATATGGCCTTAAAATCTAAATCGATGCTTTTTGGTTACTTTGGTTAAATACATACCACAGAGTAAACACGTCAGTCTAATTATCTCTATGTTTCTGTTGCACACTCTAGTTATCGCTGCCCGAAACTTCTCGACGATCACTGCTCGCAGACGAATACTTGTGCTCATCGACTCTGATAATTTCAACAGACTTCGCCGTTCAGTGCTCTGTGTGGCGACTCCTTACAACTGATTCTCACTGATGGTTTCATTACTAGCAGCTGGGCTCTGATGACTTTGCAGTTGAACGCCATTGAACACAATATTCTACCTATCACTACCAGCATCTCTCGAGGCTAAGTTTTTCACCCCTTCTACAACGTGCAGATAACGGAAGAAATGTTCTGAAACCGAATTTTTTCTAATCGAAGAATTGGACACTGCCGAAGTCAAATATTCTAGATCTGCCGAAATCGAACGATCTGGAAAACGTCTGTACGGTACAACAGTGAGGTACGTATTTCCGTCTCGTGTGAGGTCCACCACTGGCTGCCCTTTATATTCTATCTTTCCTTCTCGACGGCAATCACAAAGTTGGTGGACTGAGGTGACTTTGCAGTAGGTATTCGGCGGCACCGGGACAATATGAATTCCATAGTAGTGACGAGAGTATAATGCATCTCGAACTTCAGACTTTGGTGGACATCTATCTTGTTTAGAATTTCCATAACGTACTGCTGAAAACGAATATCATTTCTCCGTACGTGAATAATTATTTCTAGTTAAGGACTATGTTCAGTGTGGCAGTGATGGAGGTCAGTGCTCCTGACAAGGAAGATACTTAACACCAACCGCAAATTGTTTTCTTTCTTTTTTTTTTTTCTTTCACCTATTCATCTCAACAAATCTCAATTGCATGGCTGCTAGATTGCTGGTTTGGCACCCAACATTGAGAAAATCAATCTGCATAGTGGGATATTACTAGCCACAAGCTTGCGTGCTAGAGGGCGGGGGCATCATCTTGAATTCGGCCCCAATTAGCGAATCCACACAGTCACCTAATTGCCCTATACACTCTTTTTCATTAAACAAAGAATGTGAGAGGAACGGAACTAGTGCATTAAACTCTTAATTTAAAACCATTATATGCGCAGCGTAATCTTGTTGTTAAATTAACCTCAATTTTCACCGCCACTTCAGTTCGTGCAGCACAAGGAATTAACAACGAAACCAAAAAGGGATATAGGAAGACATTTTTGTGCCTCAGGCAAACTTGGTTAATAAGGTACTGTAGGTATAGTAAGAAACTGACATAACATCTCTCTTAAATTAGAATAAATTTGTAATTTAGGTCTCGAAATAATATCTATATACTTAATAATCTCCAAAATCACTAGACGATCATTCACTTTTGCATTTTTATAATACACTTTTGGAAGAAATCTCCAAGAGGATAGAAAGCGTAGAGTTATGCATAGATTAAGTGATAATTTTAGCATCTAGCTTACTAATTTGTATTTCCCTTCACTTATTTGACCGCTAAGCTGGCGTAAAATATTTGGGGGGGGGGGGGGGGGGGGAATTAAGTAAGCAATTTTTTGTGAATTTATTTTTTTCATATAAATATTCCTTTCTTTCGGCGTTTGAATGACCACTCGACTTGAAATTTTGGATGCATATTATAGAATTGTAACGAAATTAAAAATGGCCTTGGGATGAATCTTCTCGTCGATTACCTCGAAGTCATTTGTAACGAAATAAAGTGTTGATTTTGTGTTATGTATTATTCTGCACAGTTTTTTTTCCAGAATAATCCTTCATTCCATTTGAGGTTCCCGGTTGTGATGAGAATTATTTGGGTTTTTCCCTCAGGTTGTGAATGGAATCACTTAGTGTGATTTGACAAATAATAAACTTCAAATCTTTTTATTTTACTTTATATTTACCACGTAAATATAAAAATGTACAATATTAACGCTTTTACTTAACACAGACATATACTCTTTTTAAGAACTCATAACAGAAAAATTTTACTAGCATTTAATAACACGTCTTAAGATCTTTGTGTCCATTCTCTACACTTTCGTTCTCTACTACTTCTCGACACTAAGTATATTTTACCTTCTATCACGTCTGAATATAGAAAACTTAAAGGCGTGTAAGAATACGTCATACACTTCTGGAGTACTACTGGTGTACGCAATCGGAAAGACACCTTTTTTTTAGCCAAGACGAAGTTTATTGATTTTTAGCGTCGCTATGGAAATTAATCATTTTCTTATAGACCACGTCATACCTAACGACTAATAAAATGATGGCATATTTAGTTATCTTTATATTATTTCTTTTTAAAACTTAATTTAAAAAATACAATACTCAATTATAATACTTAATTGATGGAAATTAATCATTTCTCCACACTAGAATTTAATGTCAGGACGGGACGTTGGCCATGGTAGCTCAAAGGTTAAGAGCGACTGGACGGAAACCAGGAGATTCGTGGTTCAAATCCAGATCATGGCATTGAAGTTTTCATGTTGACTCTATCTATCAGAAACTCAATTATAACTTTAAATAATCTTAAACGTCCAATGACATCGTTAAAACGAATTAACAATGATTTTCTCTTCTTCATGAATCACTATATCTCAAAATTTACTTTTTCACACTTAATCTCATTCACTTTCACTAACACTTCCAACTATTTATGATTTCTTTTTAGAGATTTTTAAAATAAATTTAAACTAACAAATATAAAATTAATAACAATGTTTTGGAGTTCGAAATTAAACAACTGTCTCAAACTTTAACACATTAAAAACATATGACTAATTTTATAGAATACATTAAAATAATTCGTAATCAATTTTATGTGAATAAATTCTCAAATAACATGTTTACATAATTTTTCTTAATATTACTCAACAAACTATTATTCCAAAGGTATTAGTAAAAATTTGTCAAAATCAAAAAAGGTCGAACATCATGACAATGGTCAACTCCACAATTAAATGTATTTGATATAGGTTGTATTCTTTAATGAGATCTAAATTTTTATGCAGAAAGAATATTTCTCTCTTACGGTTTATCAGTTATGCAAAACTAATTCAGAATAAAGAGGTAATTCCCAGAAAATTCAAAATATAAATTCTAGTTGTCATGAAAATATCTTCAACATATGGTATTTTCATAAAATTTGTTAGCCATGTTTTAGAAAATGAAACCTTTGAAAATATTTTCCCTGCAAAGCGTAGTTAGAGATGAGGGATTTTCTGTAAAATATTTTGAGTTGTGCTATTTAGAAACACACCATTTATCTAAAAATGCTTTTCGCTATTTGAGGAATCTCTAAACATTTGAATAATCAACGTCGAATTTCTGACTGTAAAACATTTCCTCTAACTTTTATTATCATTAAAGAAAGTAATAAACCATTCTGTTGCTTTATTGCTTGGTGAGAAAAACGAATATTTATGTATGCATGCTTGAGTTTCATTTTCTTTTGCTCTTTCTATGAAGTTATTATTTCTTTTAAGTTTAATCTAGAAGCAGTACTTCGGTAAATATTCCAGGACCACTTAAATGATTGTCGTTACACTTTCCTTTTAAATTTGTACAATATAAGATTAAAACCTTAAAAATTGCAAAGTGGAATGTGAATATCTGTGTTTGAGACTTCCCGGATACCTTAAGCGTTTGTCTGAAGTGACATGCAGTTACCCAGCTGCTGCCGTAATAGTCTTTTGTTGGTCCACAAGTGTTTAAAAGAGTAAGCTAATATATGAGTCTACCAGCTGTTTTAGGACAGAAAGCTAAAGCCTTCTTTTTTAATATATCACAAGGAACGAGCCATTGTAACTTGAGGATTTAGGAGCTCTTCCGGGGTAGTCTTACTATGGGACCCACCCAAAACTGTCACTCTTCACGACAGTCGTCACACGTGCGTGACGGGTATTAAAATATCACATACGGCTTTCTCTGTCCATAATCAGTTCCCAAAACTTTCATGGGCCTGATTTTTCTGATCTACTCGTATTTACACAAATATGTGATGTACTGAAAAGTTGCATTAGATTTAAATAAAATCAATGCCGCAGGAGAAATTCTATGTACTCGAACGGAAGATCAATTTACACTATCAAAACTCGGTCTGCTACTAAACTATCGATATCTTCAAATGTGAACTGAATCTTTGTCATATGATCAATATAAAAAACGATTTCTGTTACGGACATTAATTATGCAGGAGTACCAAACGGTTAGTTCGAATCCCGAACATTTATAAATTTGATTAAATTGTCCAACGTTACTCTACATTCTATACTGGGGTTAAACAACGTTTAATTTTGTTAGAGACTTCTTTATGAGGCTTAAGGTTGTTTTACGTGTCGTATATCTACGACACGGTGCCACTGGCTTTATTTACCTTCCTAAGGAAGCCATGCTAAGGAAAAGTCATTGTAACAGAGCGTTAAACAGACAGATATAAACTGGTGTGTTCTTCAAAACATAATGTGTGTACACATGATGTTAATGAACTAAACAGAAATAATGTCAGCGATAATAGACGTGATTATGCAATCAAGATGATATAGGCAAAGCATAGCCAGCAACTAAACGTAACGCAGTTAATCCTCCTAAACCTAACTGGCATCAGATGTTGATAAGTTTGCATTTAAACAAGGTGGGCGAAATTATTGTATTAGAATGTCTTTTAAACTGCTTCCCTAGTATAGAAATATCGATTTGCAGTAGCGTTCTCAAGATTTAATACCACAGAGATCTCAAATCTCGAACTAATCACCTGTTAGTGAGAGAACTGAACAGCGATTACCTCCTTCAAGCATCATGTGGTACTTTAGTGACGTTCCTTTAACTCTTCTGGTGGCCGAATCCAACGCACCGAAAACTGGTGTTCTAAAGGTCGCTGGTTCGGTTACTGTCATGTAAATAGTTATTTCTTTTTTTTCGTCTTTTAAATACGTAAGTTCTAATAGAAAGAAAGGGCGTGATTCATAATTAAGAACGTGAATCTGGTTGCCCAGTGCAGTAACACTATGATGATTTCCTTGACTCGAGACACTTTGCATTGAAAACGCAGGTCTAACTAATTCATATAAACCTGATATAAAGAGTTGCATTTACTTTTTATTCTAAGTTTGTTCAACTTTTAACCTCCTCCCATTAAACTTACAAGTGACAGTACTAAGCAGGATTCAAGATTAGAAAGATTTGTAATTAATTGCACTGACAAGGTGAAATTATTCCATTAAATGCATACCTTTATACAAGAATTAATAGCTTAGACAAAATATTAAAAAAGAACCAAACAAAGAAGACAAAAATGTGAAGGAGACTCGAACACTTTTGCCTGTCACTTGAAAGTTATATCATAACCATTGCACCAGAGAGAGTGCTCTGACGTCTCTTTATTTTCGTGTGTTGTACACTCAAGTGTTATCTGCAATGGCAGTGGCGTACTGGCACTTTTGAAATTTATAACTCCCACATTTGAACCTACAAGCCATAAGTCTCCTGTCTCAAATTACTTGTTTGGGATATCTCCACTTGTTCTGAAAATATTTCGGTTTAGTCCTTTAATACTCTGTATAGCAATGGCAGTCATATTATTGTCGGGCATACGTCATGGGAAAGTATTACGAGGGTGGGTCAAAAAGTAATGCCTCCTATTTTTTCTCCTTTAATTGCCAAGAAAATTGAATCCAATTTACATAGCTTGAAAACTACAACATTGACGATTAATTGTCACTATTAAATATAATCTCCGTCCTTTTCCACAGCTTTGGTCCATCTTTTAACTAGGGTATGTATTCCAGTGTGATAAAACACATGGTCTTACTTCCTAAGCCATTGACGCACGGACGTTTTGACAGCCTCCTCATCTTCAAAATGAATCCCACGATGAGCTTCCTTTAGTGGCTCGAACAGATGGAAGTCTGATGGTGCCAGGTCAGGACTGTATGGGGGGTGAGGTAAAACTTGCCATCCCAATTTCTCAATTTCTGCAGTGGTGTAACGGCTGGTGTGTGGTCTTGCATTGTCATGCAAAAGAAGAATATCCACCATAGTTTTTGTTGGGCGAACTCGGCGAAGATGTGCTTTCAGCTTTTTGAGAGTTCTGACGTATTGGACAGAATTTATTGTGCATCCTTGCTCCAAAAAAATCATCATAAGCACACCCTCTGCATCCCAAAACACAGTTTCCATAACTTTCCCTGCCGACCGCTGAGTTTTGAATCTCTTTTCCTTCGGTGACGTTGTGTGATGCCATTGCATTGACTGTCTCTTTGATTCAGGTTCAAAAAAATGAACCCACGTTTCGTCTCCAGTAACAATTTATTCCAGAAACTCCACTCCCTCCAAATTGAAGCGCAGCAAGTGTTCGGAGGCTATTGTTTTCCTTGTTTCTTTGTTTTGGGCGGTTAACATTCTTGGTACCCAACGTGAAAAAAAGGTTTGAGTAACACAGTTGTTGAATAATCCTCATCACACTACCTTTACTGAGGGAGGTAATGCGACACAATTCACCTGTTGTTACTCGGCGATCACCACGAATGATGTCATCGACTCGCTGAATGTTGCATGGAGTCACTGCAGTCACCGGCCTGCAGCTTCGCTTTTCATCTGCCAATGGTGTTTGCCTTTCAGCTTCGTCACAGCGACGAACACATCGTCTAACAGTGCTGACATCCACCGTTGCATCAGCATACACATTTTTTAGCCTTTCGTGAATGCGAATTGGCGTTTCACATTCCGCAGTCAAAAATTCAATCACAGAACGCTGTCTAATACGAATGTCGATGTCAGCCATTTTGCAGTGCTGCTACCTGTTGACTTAGGAAGTTACTACTGCAGGGGATTGGAGAAGAAGGTTTGAGGAATTGCGCCAAATTAAAAGTTTTCACATAACTTACTTATTTAAAGAAAAACAAATTGGAGGCATTACTTTTTGACCCACCCTGGTAGAATTACCTCCGATGAATGTGCTTTTTTAAGCATTCAGAGGCTCATCTCCGTTACCGGAACGTTTTATAATATTACAAATCTATCGGAAATTCAACAGTATTGTTTGCTGTCATTTCTTTGTTCCTTTATCTAGTAACTCTGTAAAGCTAAGACTGAAGAAAGCTCTTGTATAAAAAAGTACGCTTTGCCGACTTAATAAAACCCAATTTCAAAATTGTTTTTAATTAATGACCTTCCCTAATATTACTAAATATTCATGAGAGCAGCGTTGGTGACAGCTACACTCATTAAAATGTAAAACTAAATTTTTGTTTTTGAACATCGTTCCTTTGCTGTGTGTAGGCAATGTTCCAACTTCTGCCTACGCAATTATAGACAGGCTAATGTTCCGCTGAAACTTATTATGATATTGTCAATAGCTATGGATTTAAAAATCACTTTGTAGAGGGCGGGGAAAAAGTATATAGAATTTAGACATGCATTATGCGAGCGATCGGCTGAGAGCAAGGTGTAGTATGTGTGGGATGCACATTTTCTTCTCTCTTTGTCAAGTTGTGCAGCGCTAATAACTAGAGCTCGGAGCAACTGGCGCTAAAATGCTTGGTTTAGCACTAAACATTGAATTAGGCACAAATTATTCATTTATCTCAAACTCATTTCGACATGACACAACATTATACAAATACCCAAACTTCATACAACATAAATTAAATTTAGTGTATTCAGATTTATTTCTCAATTACTACGAAGATATTTTTTTATGCCAAACTATCATAATTTTTTTTCAGGAATTACTCTCTTGAATACATTTTCTATTCCAACACCAGTTTATAATGTATTGCCAACACTATTATGGATTATATTTACATATTTTATCTTGTTTTGAGATTTAGATTCCAAAGATTAATTATTATCCAATTTTATTTTAATATGTAACACAAGCATAGTTCCAGGTTAAAAAGGCAAGTTTTTCTAAGCCATTTCCATTCACACATAGAAAAGTCATGAATTTTATTTCCTCAGACATACCTAATAATTTAATTAGAATGGAATAAAATGAACTATATTATATTCTACAAATATCTATAGTTTGTAAAATCCTCTTCAATTTTATAACAAATTATAGAAATCAAACTATAAGAAGCAGATAGAGAAACCATTGCAAGTCCAGTATAGATTTTCCTAAAGCATACAACTTTCATGAAAAAGATACCTAACCCCCAATCTTTATTAAATATTCTTAGTTTATCGTAAAAGTTTTCTTGCCTTAAAAGTGTGCTTTGAAATGCTACGTATCAAATGGACACAATTAAATTAATTTTATTATATATTTTCTTCCTGTAAAACTCACAGCACAGCACAGCATCGCACAGCACAGCACAGCACAGCACTGACAAAGAGTGCTGTTAACCGTAATTAGTAGACTCATAAAAATGTAAATATCAGGAATATGTGTCAAAACGCAAAATGTAAGTAAATTAAAATGCATTATGAATGCGTAGAAAATCAGAAATATATAGCAGGAATACTGGAAGTTAACACATGCATTAAAATGATGCAAAAATGTCCAAAAGTGTAATGTCACGTTTGAGAAAATGGCTTTAAATCGCACAAAATTACGACTGCCTTTTTCCATATAGAAACGGTTACATTCACATTTTTTGTGCATTTTATTCATTGTGTACCTACAAGTGACGTTGGTTCCTCTTTTGTCCTAATGCAGCATATCTCGTATTACCTAGGAATAGCCTAAGTCCTCTTCGGTAGATGGCTTTTGCAACTGGTAAACCGTAAGAGATAAAACAAAATATTAATACACAGAAATGTGCATTTCCTTAAAGCTTGCAATTGAGGCACTGTGAACCATAACTGCCCAAAGCACAGAATCACAGATGTACGTTGAAATCAAAATTTCTGTGCAAGAAATTCTCATTACGAAATACTACTTGCGAACATGATAAAAATTGAAAAAGGCAGAGCAACAAAATGTTGCTATGTAACTGAATATAATTAAAAACTGGCGAGACCGCTTCTTAAGAATGTTTCATTAAATCAAAGAGGGCCTAAAGCACAGCTACAACTTGGTTGACCACAAGATTGGCAGATGTTAGGAACACGCATACCTGCATACTAAAATCTCAAAACCGACGATGTTGTGCTTTAGGCCCTTATGGTTCCAAGTGCCTAATTTGTATCATATAAAATGCTTTGCGGAATTAATCATTTCCAAGATATTCACTGTTCCTGGTTTAAAGTTCCAATACGCATACTTTCCTCAAATGGTTTCCCTCCAGTTGATGCAAAGAGAACAGAATTTCATTATCACATAGAAACCAGCTCAAGAATTGATCATTACTTAAGGCAACTATATTCCAGTATTTCCACTGTGTTTACGGGAAATATTTAATAAAATTATTTCTAAAAATATCTTTATTAATATGAAGCAGAGAGAAGCTTTCTTAATTATGGTTTGTTGAATTGGAAGTTACAAAGAGCACTATAATGTAACAGCTGGAAACTTTATCTCCTGTATCTTTCATCTATTAAGACCCGGTTGCATAAAAATCGCTAACTGCAGTTCATTTATAATCGAAGATCAAAATTGAACTAAGTTTACGAACCCGCGTGGGCTGTAAAATGCTAATCTTAGATCAAATGAACGCCGTTCAGTACTGATCTGTGATCACAAAAACAAATGCGGCAACATTGCCAAACATGTTGCAACTTTCCTGTTGTATCGAAAGAATTCGAGAATTATCGGAACTATTCGACTCTGTTTAATTCAACTGCACAGAGTAGCCAAACTAGACATAACAAAAATTAGATAAATCTTTCGCTTTCTGGTTATTTGTCCTAGAAATAATGTTATTTTAAATAAGCCGTACAAGAATGTACTCCATATTGAAACAGTATTTATCAAATTTAATCATTTCGCCTACTTTATCTCCATTATATGCCCAATGTACATATTTTTCATTTTCGTCTGTTTACAATACTGTGAGTTGGAAAATATAAACAAAAATGGGAGACAAGTGAGGTTCTAAGTTACAAATTATTACATATGTATATAAAAATGGAAGTTCAAGCAAAAGAGAATATGCGTTTCGTTAATTTTAAATCTCGCATAACCCTTCTTATTTCAGGCTTTTCCATAGGCATCCTGATGAAATGAGGTCGTAAAGCTGCAATCTCTCTTATAACGTTGTGTATTGTTCTAAACGCAGTTCCTTTATTTATATTAAATATATCCCCAATCACCGTTTTGAAGCTTTCAGTTGCATAGAGCCGTAATGTGAGCAGGATCATAAATATTGGATTGAGTGCATAATTCCTCAGGGTTTGTGTTCTTAACTGTGCATGTAGCATATGCTCTAGTTCTTCAACTACATGCTTTGATAGTCGAAATCTCATTTTGAATTTTCTGTCATTTATTTCTGAGATGGGATTTCCTGTGTTGGAAAACACGAGTAGACCTTTCAAATTGAAAATTCTAATATTCAGAAATACCAGAGTAATCTGAATTTTGAAAATAATAAAAATATATAGGTTATGAACACGAACAATGCATATTTAACACACATTTGTGAAATAAAGAGGCTAATTATTTATACAAGTAACCACAAAAATTCTTTATTCACTATTTATTTAAATCTGCACTACATATTTCTTCTCAGAAACTATTGTGTAAATTCTGCAGTACTGCTGATCTAAGTTCAATCAAATTAACTGGAGAAAATTCACCAATTAGGTTTGCTCTTAGATCAAGAGGCCATGAACTTAGATCAATGTTTATACAACCAAAATTCTAAGTTCAGCATGATTGAAGATCATTTTTATACGCTTGAACTTAGATTATCTTTTATGCAACCGGGTCTAAATGTTTGTTTTAATACGGAATCGATCAACACAACACCTGTAGAAAGACAGTAAAAAACAAAGAATAACGGAGGTAGCCAAACATGATATCTCAGTCACTAAACTCGTTCAAAAACCAAAGTTTGTGGATGCAGGATGTTTCGTAGAGAATTTTTGGGGTTACCAAACCCCACAGCAAAAGAAATTGTCCAATTATAAATGGATACTCGTAGAGTAGGAAGGAAACGTACATATGATCAAGGAGAGGGCACTTAAATTTTGGTTTAGAATTTTAAATTTAAGTAAAAATAATTTGCTAAGGCAATGTTTAGAATATCAGGAAAAGGGTTTAAAATACAATGGAAGGTGTTATAGTATATAGTATAACCTGGAAAGCAATGGCTTTGTAGAAATTTAGTGAAGGAAAACAGTTTAAAAGTTTTTTTTAAAAACGAGTTAGAACATTTGAAGACATAGAAATACAAACACTGTTTGTTGATATAGTTGGAAAAAGATCATTAGAATGAAAGCTAAATTGGAAAGAGAAGTATACCTATATTGACAAACTAAAGAAGAAACACGGGGTATAGCATGAGTGAGAGAGGGGTATATGGAGACTGCAAGGGTTGAGAAAAGGTTTTCTACAAAAACAGTGCCCAATATGTACGACAAAAGAAGATATATAGCTCACAGTATTTCAGTGTGAAGGGACAGAGTTATGGAGAAGAGAATGCATTCATGAGAAATAACCCAAAATGGATACAGAGATTGCATTAATATCTTTAGTAAATACCTACTACATGAAAGCTGGAGAGCTTTTATATAAAGTTAAAAAGAAATGGAATTGTTCACTAAAAATAAGTAAACAAGGTATATTTTTTAAAGGAAATTAGTGTGAAGCTAGTAGAAGTTTTATAATGAATATGGTAAGCTAATAGCCTGGGCTGAACACTTCACCACATATTTTTTATTTGTAAGATGCTTAGAAAAATAAAAACAAATTATACACTACAGCGCTTGGCTAATGTTATCCTTAGAAGGTAGGCATTTAGAATGAAGCCGCCCTCCTGTTTTATTTACCTCGAGCCACCGTCGGTAAGGACGACTGGTTGAAACCCTTCATTGCGGAACTAGCAACTCCTTTGCCGTTAGCTCCTTACTAGGGGTTGCAGTAAGAGTTCAGTTGAGCTTGTTAGCATCTGAAGGCTCTCTTGAATTATGATTAGCAGCACAACACAGCTGTAGTGCCGGCAGCAGGAGTAAAGGTGAGCAACATACCCTGAAAGGCAAGCTAATCTAATCCACAGGGACGTGAAATACTTGAGAAGGCCGTAAAATGGTGATGTAAGTCATTAGTTTCTGTATTCGTGCAGGAACTGGAAACCGAGCCGTGTTGAATGGATTTCCTAGAAGTTTGTCTTTGGCATGACCACGGAATATATTTACAGAATTTATTTTGAAGTTACGGCAGCTTTTCTTCTTTAAAGTGATGCCGATGTGTTTTGCAATTTTCTACTTTATTGAAGCTACGCATATGTTTTGTATATGCTATTCTTATTAGCTACAATCAAAGTATACTCTTCCGATAGCTATTGAACTATATACAATTTTCACCGAAAATACATGTTTTGAGATTTCTGAATTAGAAAAGCACATTTAAAGACAGTAAAATACCAGACTATTTAAGTTCTTTATCTTTCAAAGATGTAAACCGAAGATTTTTAAGAAAATCCCTCTATCTCAAAGTAAACATTACAGGAAAAATTTCCCCAATGGTTCATTTTTCTCAAAAATGAGTAACGATGTTTATGAAAATACAATATGTTAAAGATACTTGTATGAAAAATAAAACGTACATCTTGGATGTTAAGCAGAGACATCCTCATTCGCAACGAAAGTCGTATCTCGCCTACGCACCTCTAAACATCTCATTTGTGAAGCATCATTAAACGATCATGAAGCTGGCAGTATCGCTGATTTACAATCACGGAAGAAAAGGGGGCGTTTTATTAACATATTATGCATATCTTTTCGTCTCCACACCTCCAATAAACCTATTTACCCTCAGTCATAGCTGAATGAAGTATAAAACACGCCTCTAAACCAGTACGAATTACAGCATGGTTACGTTGCTCTTTATTATTCCCTAATATTCGCTGTCATTTAAATGTTAACTTGCAAAATTCACGGCAGTGAGATCATAATTTCAAAGAAGTGCGCGGTGCTAGGTTCCTGCAACTGTTCAATTCAAAAGCTGCATACTTAACATTGACTAATAACTTTTGGCAATGCCTCGGCTCGTCCAATAAAATGGTGATTTGTCTGGCTGCATCGATGCGATTATATGGGACAAAATATCAGTTCAATACTATTAGCATGAGTAATAGATCAGTATACAGTGATTAATAGTCTATCCCATAGTAGCATTAAATATGATTCCGACAAATATGAAAGCAATAATTAATACTAGTAACAGAACCTCAACGTTCCTTTACTCATCATATTTGCAGTTAATTCAATAGTACCATATATAAATTCTGAATAAATTACGAAATTATTATTACTTCAACTTTCACTCCAGTTTCCATTACGAAAGCTAATAGATTCCTTCAATTCTCAACGTCAAAAACTACTTTTAATCAAAGGCCGGTCAAACAGTACTGATCTCAAAATAAAATGTCATTGAATAAAATGATCTTTATTGTATTCTGATTTTATTAACTACCTTTTTATTTCCCTAATGGTAGCATGTTAACTTATTTAGTATGCGTGATCAATTGACATCTGTATGATTTGACTTTAAACAATACAAATAAGAAAATATTGAACTGCTTCATTCTGATTATGCAAGTGTCTTAAATTGCATTCCATTTATAAGTTGCATAAAAGAATTTAGTAAGCTGTATTTTAATTACCGTAGGTCTCTCAATTTGTTACTTTATTTTAGAAGTATTGTCCATAGAATTATTTTCAAAAATTATGGAATGAAGAAATAAATAGGCACCGATTACTCTTTTACTACTTATGTATATAAAACAAACAACTTTGGCTTTAAAATTATGCTATATTAATTTTAAGGGATCAGCAAATTAATTCCTTTGTTATATTGAAGGAAACAAGCTATAAAAGTTGAAGCAGGTAGATCATTCTATTCTCGTATGTAACGTATTGGTTCTTAAGTTCTGGCGTTTTCTCTTTTTTTAAGTGAAAGTTTTGGATGCAAACTTAAATGTGTTGGCAATTCGTTTTATGCAATTTCATAGAGAATTATCTGCTCTACAAAACGGTATGTTTAGTTTCTTTGTGCTGATATACTGTTTGTTCTTTTCAAGTAAATGAAATGGAATGTAAAGTCTATGGCAAAGAGCATTTTCGAACCCTGCTGTTTTCGTTTAATCAAGTGTCAAAGCCATAGAAACTCCTCGCGAGTGCTCGAGAGCTCTTTATTGTCAACTTTACCTGCACTTTACTGATCTGAGAAGAACATATAGAATGTAAGCACACATTATTTTGTAGAGCACATAAATTATTGACTAACAAAATGCATTACAAAAACACTTTATCTTACACACAAAACTTTCACTTAAAAATGGTCAAGACATATGAAGAAGTTTGGTGTCACCAGCTTCTAGAAACGTTTCTGGTCATGATTTTACCGAGAGCCTGTTAGTTACTCTATTTCGCAAGATTATGTCGTGATATGACGTTGTTGTCACAGGCTAGGTTCTCAAACACTGATTTAACCTTACAAGGACGTTAATAAAAACGGAAATCAGTGTTCATAACCGTGGTTAATTTTTCATAAGTATAGTATCTGTTTTAAAGATTTTACGTAATTGTTAACGACCAAGATGCATGCAAGGAGTTTAGCAGGTGAGTTTTTAAATTGTGCTGAAGGCTGGAATGCTTAGGGTAGATTCTAAACTTGGTTCTAAAAGCCATGGTTCTAAACTTTCTTGCAAAAACTGAGAGAAAGCCCAAAATATGGATAAGTTGAATACTGGATATTGGATCATTGGCCAAATGGAAAAAAAAATCAAGATAAAAGTATGTAATTTTATTAGAGTTACATCCTTTGGATTATTATGGGCTACTTGTGTGTATCCAGGAGGAAGGGAGTCTCTGACAACGTAGCTACCCCTCTGTCAAGAGGAGTGGCGTGTTTCTTAGTTTCAAAATATTAGCGCTTAGAAACTTGCAGACGACACTGTTTTATTTTACTCTCACGCCCATCTACATTCTGCTGTACGAACCTTACAACACTCTCTTGATCGCCTCGTTCAGTGGTGTCAAAATTGGTGCATCTCCCTTAATACCCAGAAAACTGAAGCCAAGATTTTTACTTTACGCCGCTATAATCCCCCTCCGCCTATACGCCTTCTGACTGATCATGTGCCGTGGCTCCCTTCACCTACACCAGTCAAGTACCTTGGAGTGTTACTGGACACTCGGCTTACGTGGAAGCCTCATATTGACCGTACCATTACCCTGGCATCCGCTCGTCTTTCACAACTGTCTCCATTATTTCACAAACATACTTCACTTGCTTTAGAATCTTCACTACTCCTATACAAATCCCTGGTTCGACCTCTTATTACTTATGCCTGCCAGGTCTGGGGGGCTGCCAGTACTTGTCATCTGAGGCGTTTACAGGTCATCCAGACTCGATTCTTGCGAATCGCCACCAATGCTCCTTGGTTTGTCCGCAACCAGCAGCTGCATCACGAGCTGGAACTTTTTCCTCTCCACCACTTCATCCGACAGACTGCTCGACGCTTCTTCTACAATCTACGCCACCTCCCAGGAGCTGTGACGTATAACATCGGCGTCCGAAGTCGCCGGCCAACGCGACTGAAGCGACGACTACCACAGGACCTGCTTTACAGTGATGACACTTCCACTTCTGAATGATCTACTGTTTCAATTTATCGTTTCTATTATTATGTTCTACTATGTAAATTCTCACTATGGAAGTATGTATACCATTTTATTAGTTCAGTGCCACATTTATATTAGTGCAATAACACATTTGTTTTAGTTCAGAGGAGGCACATTGTCCTACCTCTACAATGTTATTACTCTGTGATTATTTTGTATCTGTTCTCTCAGATCTGTAAAGCATATATTATTGCTGACCGATCTAATAAATATATTAAAAAAAAAGAAACTTGCAGGAAAAATAAAACCACAATACTCAGCACTTAGAAAGTATTACAATAAATAAATAGCTTGCTTAAAGCGACACTAATTGGAGACAGAGCTATTATACATGCCATTTGCTATCATTTAGTAGAAAATATGCCTATACTAAGCATATATATATATATATATATATATATATATATATATATATATATATATATATTAAACAAAGCACTGGCCCTCAGCGTCACTTTAGTTATTTTATGACACGAAGCCAATTTGTTCTTATATATAAATTTATTTTAGATAAATACTTCTATCCGCATTGTATTTGCAAATTATGCTTATTTTTATATTTAATGTATTGTTATTTTGTATAGGAGATTCCAATTGTTTTTTTTTTTATTATTTATTTATTTATTTATTTTATCCATCGATCAGCAATTATGCTTTACAGATGTTTGTTATAAGATACATAGGAACAGGACACATAACAATGGAGGTAGCCATGAACGACTCCTCTAAATAAATATGGAGGATAACTGTAACACAAATTGAGAACTTAAAGTCTGATGGTAGTAATCACGTGTCTGAGTCATCTGTGCTGGAGACGTCACTCAGGAGAAGATCTTGGGGCAGTCTGCGCTTCAGGCGAGTTGGCTGGCGAGTGCGACAGCCGAGACGGTAGGTAACAGCTCCAGGGACCTCCTGGAGATTGTAAAAGAATGGACGTGCCAGGCGTCGGATGTATTGGTGAACGGGTAGAAGACCAAACTCATGGTGAAGCTGCTGGTTTCGGATGAACCATGGAGCGTTTGTAACTGTGCGAAGCACCCTGTTTTGTAGTACCTGCAGTCGGCGGAGATTAGTCTTACTGGTGCCACCCCAGACTGGAGCTGCATAGGTAAAAATGGGACGGACTAGAGATGTGTAAAGAAGCAGGGAGGATTCATAACCAAGTGAAGTGCGCCTGTTGAGTAGAGGGTACAGTTTTGATAGCCGGGCAAACGCAAGCGTAACAGACCGACAGATGTGGGCGTTCCAAGTAAGTCGAGTGTCCAGTAACACCCCAAGGTATTTCACTGGCACATTGCTTGGTAACCATGAGAGCGGTTCCTCCAGCAGCCGTAGTGAAGGAGGATCCCTATAAGGTCGTAAAGAGAAGATCTTAACCTCTGTCTTGTTAGTATTGAGGGAAATGCGCCAGTGAGAGAACCAATGAGCTAATTGATCTAGGGCAATTTGCAGTTTCTGAATGGCATGAAGAATATTGGCGTGAGAATAATAGAGAGCAGTATCATCTGCGTATAACGCCGTACAAACTGGAGCTATATCAGGAAGATCATAAGTGAATATATTAAAGAGGAGTGGTGCAAGTACTGAACCTTGAGGTACACCTGCTAAAATAGGCCGTCGGGTGGATGTGAAACCAGCAATGCGCACCACAAAGGTTCTATTGGTGAGAAAACTTGCTATGATTTGTATCAGATAATAAGGGAGACCAATGCGATATGCTTTAAGTAGTAGTCCACTGTGCCACACCTTGTCGAATGCCTGGGCGATATCTAGGAATGCTGCTACGGTGTATTGCCTGTTTTCGAAACCTTGAATAATAGACTGCGTGATTCTGAGCAATTGGTGAGTGGTAGCATGCTTCGGGCGAAAGCCAAACTGAAAAGACGGAATTATCTGATTATGGATCAAAAAATGAGAAATACGTTGATGAATAATCTTTTCAAAAAGTTTAGAAAGTGTAGGTAATAAGCTGATTGGTCTGTAACTTGAGGGAAGATTTTTTGGCTTGTTGGGCTTGTGGAAGACTATAATTTCCGCATGTTTCCATGTAGATGGAAAATGACCAATGCGCAGAGCAGCATTGAAGATTGATGATAAATAAGCTAGGGCTTTGTTTGTCAAATTCTTCAGCACAACGTTAGGGATAAGGTCATGACCGGGAGACTTTTTAACGGGAAGACGATGGATAAAGCGGGATAATTCACGTGGAGTAGTGAACGAAATTCTGTTGTGCGCTGTAGGACGAAGTTGGTACTCAAGGAGTTCCCTGTCCACGAAAGAGGGAATATTAGAGTCAAGACAGGTGTTAGGCGTGAATGTACGCTCGTAGTGAGTAGCTAGAGCGTCACACTTGGCAGCAGAGTCACTCAAAAGGGTCCCATCAACCTGAAGAGGTGGAATCACTGTCGGCTCTCGGAGAATCCTCTTAGTGATGTTCCATAAGGTATGATCTCCGGGACGAATAGTGGCTAATTGTCGCTGGTACTCCTGAAATCGGTGTTGCTCTAGTGCGGTCCGTACTTGTCGAATGAGACTATTTAATCTTTGGCGCAGCCAGGGTAGACGCTGACGTTGCCACAGTCGACGGATGCGATGTTTCTCTTGGATGAGTTGAGTAATATGGATAGGCAAGGAGGGGAAATGACGAGGTTGAGGACTGCGGATAGTAGAGGATCGTACACTGGAAGAGAGGGCAGAGGTAAAATGGTGAACGGTAGTGTCTATGGCATCCGCAGTACCCAGTTGATAAGATGTGTGGAGTGCAGCATCCAGGTGTGTGCGAAAGATGTTCCAGTTGACAAAACCATCGATGAGTCGCGGGATTTGTGGCAAAATATCTGGAGTGAGGTTAAATGTGACCAACACTGGACAGTGATCGGAATCGAGCGCTGGCAGTGCAGAAATCGATGCAGGTAATCGTATATTGCGATGTACCCCAATGTCCAAAATGTCAGGAGCTACCTGTGGGTTACCAGAATAGTAAGTTGGTTCTGTGGGAGCCAGTATGTGAAGACCAGTGGCATTAATAGTGTCAAACAGACGTCGTCCATTCGGGTTTGTGACCCTACAGCCCCAAGAAGTGTGCTTCGAGTTCAAATCCCCTAGCAAGAGAGTGCAGCTTTCTGCTGGGAAAAGGAAAGAGAAATAGTGAGTATTAAGCTTACTATTTGGGGGCTTGTAAGCACTCATTAGGACGAGATCGTTGCTATCGCGAAGAGAGAGTTTAACGCCCACTACCTCAAAGCCGGGAATCACAGGTAGGAATATTTCATGATGAGTCAGAGAACGTTTAACTAGCACAGCTACTCCTCCAGAGGCGGAAGGTGCATTCCGATCAAATCTATAAATCCTGTAGCCTGGAACGGAGAAACGTTCATTCGGGAGAAGATGAGTCTCGGTGATACAGGCAGCATCTATACTGTGCAAGCTGAGAAAGGCAGCGAAGGAGGCACGTTTAGTGCGTATGCCATTAGCGTTCCAGTTCAGGAGAGTGAGTGATGAAAGAGATGGCCTATTACACGCCACCATTTCGGAAAGTAGTTAGAAGAGCGTTTTGGAAACATTGTGTAAATTGCGGTAAGAGAGGAGTGAGGAACGTGGATAAAGAATTTAGAAGTTGAGTGAACAGGCTAATTAGCAGAGCCGAGAGAGATGAAGAGTCAGAGGGATCTTGTTGTGCAGTAGTACGCCTCGTTGAGGAAGCAGAAGTTACACTGGCATAAGTTGCTGGTGAAGAAGTTGGAGGTACTGGTGATGCAGCTGGGGGTTGTAATGGTTGCTGTGCAGGATTGTCTGATTGTTGTAGGGGACGGGAGCGATGAGAATTCCCAGGCTGTTGCCTTGTGTTGCTATTTTGTGTTCTGAATTTCAGTTCTAAATAATGCCGACAACCTCGGTAGTTAGCTGGATGGTTTTCATGGCAATGAACACACTGAGCTGGAGTATCTCTCGGTTTAGTGCACTGTGAGAAGTGATGATTCTCTAGACAGCGAACACACCTCGGGGTCAGCTGACAATAGTTCTTTGTGTGACCGTAATTCTGACAGCGGGTGCATTGCGGTATGTCAGTGTTACGACGGCGATGTTCCACCTTAACAACACTGTAGAACAGGCGAGTTAGGTTGAGTATAGCTTTACCATCATCGCTATTTAACAATTCCACTGCACAGAGAGGAATGGGTTGTTTCGACCGATTCATAAGTCGAGTGACCTTCCGCACTGGGTAGTTCTGTAAGCACAGTTCGTCATAGATTTCCTTATCAGTGAGCGAAGGAGGGATGTCTCGGATAATTACCGAGAAAAGCTTATCTGTCGGATTTCTGTAAGTGTAGTATTCCTGTTGTATGGAGCTGAAGTATGTAGTAAGTTTACGGAAATCGTCAGAAGTAGAGGGATGAACCTTAAGGATAGACCCGCGAAGCTCTGTGTGAAATTCAGAGGTAACATTATTTTTTAGATCTTGTAATAGAAGTTGATAGTTATCAATGTTGCGCAAGCAAATTGGTGGAACTTTTTCCTTAGGTGTCTCGGAGTTGCTTGTCTCGTCCATGGCTGTGTTGTCTTCTAGTAGTGCGAAGCGGTTGTGCGTGGAAACAGTGTAAGCATAGCGCGAGGCACTTGTTTGTTCTGATGGGGGAGCTGTACAGCGACGTTTACTCGGGCCAGCTGTGGCAGCAGCATATGTAGCAGCGCGACTAGAGCTGGTTGCAGGTAAAACTGTTAGATGGGGCAGTCTCATGCATGATAAAGTCACTCGTAGTTTTAGCGGTAACTATAGCAGCAGTTGACGTGGTAAGATGTAATTGTGACGGGCGTAAGGGTGATTGACGCACTGGTGAATTAGGATTAAAAGTATTGGTGCGAGAAACCTGGGTTGGCTGCGTAGACACTGGTTGAGCTTGCTGTAGAGGCACTGGTAACTGTGGGAATTCACTAGTGGTATTATAAACCATATCGATAGCTGAGCGTACTAGATGGCCGGTAGTTTCCGGCGTGAGAGACATAATAGGTGAGGAAAGAAAACAAGAAAAAAAAATAGAGAAAGAGAAAGAAACACACCTGTACCCAAAGGGCACTAGTACACGTTAGTTGAAGAACACTGCTTGCACTGATTGTGAAAATACAATTCACTAGAAGATATCGTATTCCACAGTTAAACACAGTTACACTGTAAACACTCACGGAAGCAGCGCGCACGAAACACGTCTGTCTGCCGCGACTGTCGGGAGATTCCAATTGGGGGACGTGCATATTATGATGAAACGGCTGTGGGTGGTTGGCGCCTTACAGTCCTAAAGGTAAGCAGATAAGCAGCGCGCTCGCCTAGTGTATAAGCTATAGATATTTTCGAGGTTTCTCCATTTCAAAACTTCTGGAACTGTGGAAATTTTCTGCAGCTATATAAGCGAGTGCGTGCAGAGTGGCGTGTGGTTAGTGAGTCAAGGAGTGAGTGAACAAGTGAGTTTCTGTTGCATAAAGAACACCAGTTCAAAAAAAACTCCAATGGTGTGCACTGAATGGTTTTATTGCAAGAGACCGAAGCCTTGTGTTCGACTAGACAGTAAGTCAACTATAAGTGAAGAAGAGGCTATGTCGTGCAGCGAGGAAAGTGAAAACAATTAAAATTGGAAACCGAATGTCACAAGAATACACAGTAAACTGCAGCATCATGTATGTTATAAAATATGAACGAGTCTAAATTGTCGGCGGAATGCTTCGTGCATTGCTTTTGTATATACTTGCAGTAATGTTTAGAAGAATGTGTTGAAAATGTAATCCGAGGGATCAAGAATGACCTACTTGCTTTAGCTTATTTCCTATTCGCCATTTAAGGCACAATTACCAGGCAATCAACCTTCGACAAGTGTCATGCTCCGTGGCGTAAAATGCTAGTCTCTGGTTCCTTAAGACGCGCGTTCAAACCCGACCGAGGACAATGGATTTTTTATATCCTTAGCGTCACTTCCTTCGGAAGGGAAGTTGTGCTTTGGTTCCCTACTACGGAATGCGCCCGGGTTCCATCCCACCCTTGGGGTGCGCATTTTGAGTCCCAAGTATATGACGAGTGTCCACTCAGCACCTTGAGAAATTTAGGAGCTACAATAGGTAGCGAATCCCGGTCAAGAAAGGCAACTTTCGGGCTGGGGGTGTCATGTTGCTAACCACATATCCTCCGCACATCGGTTGGATAATTGGATGATCCCCACCTCTGCCTTGTGTATGTGGACGAGGGGCTGGCAGAGAGGCTATGGCTCGCCTGCGAGCTGTTACGCCGTGGATTATTAATTAATTTATTTATCATTATCATTATTATTAAAAAAACTCAAGCCTGATATAGATATCTTCCAAGGTTAAACGGCCTTTCGTATCCAAACAAAGTAGGACCCTGAGAACCTAGCAATTAAATTTCAAATTTTGCCGAGATTCAAGCTCAGTATCAAGAGATGTGCTTGGTCTCCCAAGCAACATGAAGTTATTTGCGTTGTCGTATTAACGAGTCCCTATCGTAGATATACACAACGATCTTTGTTGTGAGAGGAGCGGAAGCGATTCGTCGATGCGAACCAAAGCAATGAAGACTGTGAATTGATAGCGTGACGCGCAATCTGATAGTAAATCATTCTGAGACATTATGGAATGGACTGACGATAAATCTCAGCATGGGAAGGTCAAGGATGTGTTGTGTATGCAGTACATATTTGTAATTTATGTTCTCCGACACCAACCTCATGTACATTTACTACCAACTGACGCAGTATAAGGATAGGTGGAATGTCAGCGGCAAACCATAGAGACTTATGGCTAAAGCGCAGCGATGAAGTCATTTGTTTTCTCCAGCGGTTCACTTCCGGAAATCTCCAGGCTCGGAAGTACGCTCCAAGGTGGTTTCCAACGCGCATTAGGAGATGCCCATACATCACAAGGTTTCATAAACGCTTCTGGCCTTTGAAGTTACAACCTTCGTTATTTTCCGTTACACTCGACCAGTGGAGCGGCTACCAATATCCGTGGTTCGGTAACAGTTACCTAATCCAATTTTAGAAGACAACTGCCTCTTTACTTTCTCTACCCTTTATTCGAGTAGAAGAAATTGCACCCAAATACAGATTTACTAAAATTAGGGTATGTGTTTTGAGAGATTTGACCTCAAAATAAAAAATAAAAATAAAATGTTTAAAAATTGTTGCACATGTAGGTGTGAGTCTCTATGTTCTTTTTTTTTCCTCGTAAAGTTGGATTAATACAAAACTTGGCATTCAGTATTTTTAAAAACGACCATGAGAGATGGAAACAATATGTAGAAAGTGGTATAAAGGTAATGGGCATTAATTTTCAGATGTTAGCCTATGCTTTGTAAAAGCATTTTAATGAGTACTGTTGCTAGCTATTGTGATACAATTATATAAGAGCTTCAACAAATACTTGTAAAGTAAAATTAACAAAAGATCGTAATATTTGAAGCGAAATATTACGAATAATATTTGATGAGCGATATATATTATTACGTCTGCCTAAAGAGACAAATATATTTGTTTTTACATTGCTATGCACTTGTACAATTTACAGTTGACGTCATCCTACTCAGAGATGACAGGACCCATTTCTGAGTAGAGACACTATAAGGAAGGAAACAGTTGTCTCCGATGAGGATCGTGGTGAAGTTTACTGGTCCTGCAGATTTTACCGAGGACTTCAAATCCCGTTGTGCCTTAGAGACACCTCATATTTAAGTCAGAAGTGAAGGCTTGGATAAAGCTGACTTATAATCCCCACCCTTGAGTTGTGAATCGAACCACAGACCCTCAGCGAAAAAGTTGCGATTGAAATCAAGTTATACTTTCTGAACCTCTACCTACAATGTTATTGTTTCTTTTATTATTACCAAAAATAATCATTTGAAACGCTAATTATGTGGATTGTACTTAAAATACTCTTTATATAAACATTCAAATCTACAAATTTAATTAACTACAGTACTCAAAAGTGTAACAAATGTGTTTATATTATATTAATATTGTCACTCAATTATCGGAAAGCACGACCAACGACAGCTGAATAAGGGACCCGAGGCATCCGGACCACACCCACTCATTTATCTCAGTCACTAACTGAGGGGATGATTAGGGAAGTGTCACTTGTCCCTGGCCGCCTCTTCTCCCTTCCCCTGCCGTCTGGAACCTTCGCGGTGATTCACTGAAACGAGAGGCTTCGAGAAACAGTGATATCCCTATAAAGGGGGCTGCAGTGCGTGAGTCAGTCAGTTCTTGGCGAGCAGAGAAGCAGGGCCGTGCTAGTGTACGGACGAGAAGACTGTGTACGTGTATCGGAGGAGTGTGCGTAATTGCGAGAGCAAAAGGGAACTGTAACGGACGAACTGGTTAACCGTAATTGTGTGCACTACGTAATTCTGTGTAATTGGCAAGTGTTCAACTGTAAGTCAGTGGAAATAAAGAACATTTTGAGTTTGTGTAATTGGACTTTTAATTTCACGAACCCACAAAGTCACAATATATTTCAACATTTTTGTACTCCCCAAATCATTTTCCTAATGACTCAACCTGTGCAATCATTCCCACCTGATATTGTCCATATCAACTCTTGATATGATATGTCGGTAATAGATAGTACATTTACACTTAGTGATTTATTATTTTTTTAATTTTATAAGCTTATATTAACCATATATTCAAAACATTCTAGTCATAATTTAGTCATATTACTGTTTTTGTTACTGTATAACTCTTAATGCAAATAAAATAATTATGTTTTCTAAGCTTATAGTAATTTCATAAAGTACAAATATATTTTAGATGCAAAAAATCAAATGCAAATGCTTAGGCTAAAGTTGTAATGTTAATGTCTGCTTTGATACTGTGTAGCCTAATTTAGATGCCTAAAAATTGGATTTTAAGTGCCTAAAAATTCTATGTGTAATAAAATAACTACGGTATAAAATAACTTAATCGTTGCTGGTGGTTGCCAGCGTACCGTAAACTGTTACCCGAAATATGTTTTATTCCTAATTGGAGCCATGTCGACATTGACAGAAATTGCAATTAATGCAAACAAGATAAGATACCTCTGAAGGCATTCAAATAGGGATCCACCACCACAAATACGGAAAACACACAGAAACTGGTTCTATTTACTGGCAGACCTAAGCTTTGCCCCAATGACCTGTGTCCTTTCCCATGATTGGTTAAGTAAGCCTTCAAAATATGTCAAGCAAGCTGTGCAATGCAAGGATAAACTATAAAAGCTATATAAACAATTATGATGCTGCAAGTGCGTTCTATAGCTTGAGATCCAGGTGTAAGTATCCTCCCATCTTTGTTGACAAGAATTTACAAATATTATAAGTGCATTTCTGACTAATCCATAATTATATATTTGAAAATATCCGTAGGGAGGGGATCTGTCCCCTTCAGCTGCCGTGGTGCGGGCGCTACGAACCCCTAGCACCCGTGGTACTTCTTACGTGTCAAGAAGTACGCCTTGTACGGTGACCTTTTGCGTAGGGGGGGGGGGTGTCATCCTCTTCAGCTGCTGTGGTCCGAGCGCTGCAAACCCCAAGTACTCGTGGTACCTCTGACGTTACTAGAGGAACGTCGGGCCAAACTTTCGAGCTCCTCCCTGTTTGGGAGTTATTAGGATTGGGTTGGACTCGAGGGGGCAGTGGTTCCTGATAGCCATGGGAGATTGGGTACCTCCAGCCAGGCTGCGGCCGCTCGGAGGGGGCAGAGAGCAGCCTAAGAAATCCCGGATGCTTGCCTGCAGAGCAAGTAGCTGGTGTGCTAGATCACCGGCTTCCCCACCGAGGTTCTTCGGTAGTCTTCCCTGCGGGGTTGTCGCGCGTAAGTGGCGTATCCACTTCCATCCCAGTAACGGAGGGGGGGGGGCGATTTTAGTAACCCAGATATTGCTCAAATGGATAAACCCGCGAGCGTTTCGACTCCGGTAGGCTCTCAACTTAAACTAAACTGAGGAAGTGTAGAGAGAGATAACGACGGGGAATGCAATATTAATAAATTCCAACAAATTCTTGATAAAATAGAGAAAACTCTACAAAATAAGTCGAGAAAGGAATTAAAATTGAAATTTTATGAGATGATGGCGATTCCAGTTTTACTATGCGGAAGTGAATCCTGAATCCTTAGTCAGAATGTGAAATGCTGTACAAGAAGAGACCTTATTAGAAATGCAGATATGCATGATGCATTAAAAATATTTGATTTAAATGAGAAGATTTTAAAAAGTAGAAATAGAAGGAACAGAATAAACGAGGAATACCCAAGATTGTGTGGAGTTACAAACCTCCAGGATGGGGAGATGTTGGTCACCTGAGGAAGAGATGGAAATGGAGTGAGTCACAAGCACAATCCCTGATTGCAGAAGAATATATTAAGATTAATAGCCATATTAAATAAGGATCTATTTTGCATAACAACGAATTCTACGACAGCAGCCAATGAGATGACTAGTCACGTGACAGTTAAGATACCGACCAAAGTTATATGCATCAGACCTCAGTTGAAATGCGTTGAGCCAGTTTCTATTCGAGTGGGATGAAAATCTATCAATGTATCTCAGTTCCGCGTGATACACCATCCTACACAGGTCCATGTGGGCCTGTCTACAAAGATTTATTAATAAACTCTCGTACAAAACACGCATCTTCACACTTTTAATACCGTGTAATGCCCACGCGACAAAAAAGAACACTACAAAAGATGTGTGGCAAAGAATACGTACGGAACACAAGCGCCTGCCAAAAGGCCAGCAGGTAGACTCGCTTTTATTTATTTTTGTTTACTTCTTTCACAGTGTAACATGTATGTCCTTTTATTTCTTTTAAAAAAGGTGTGTATAAAAATTCCAAAAAATAGAATAGGAAAGCTACAGTACTAAACCTACACACCAAAAAATCCTATCGAGGGTAGTCATGAACACCATTTTGGTAATATAAAAAAATTGATTAATTTCACTTCCGCCCCCAGTTATCTATCATGTACATATTAAGTAAACCATTAGGTACCGAGATCTTACTAAAAATTCCCGTTATCACGTCCCCTGGATCCAAAAATAGTGTTTTGTGGAAAAGCTCCATGTGCATACGTGTATTTGTGAGCAGCATAACTCAATCTTGGTTCCCAATGATAAAACATGGATTTTTTTAAAAAACAATTGTCCCTCCCTTGTAAACTGATCTTTAGGCGGAACAACTTTTTGAAAATTTTTATTTACTCAAAAATGAGCATCACGATTATAATTAAAATGTCATAGGTTTAAGATATGTTATGAATAATGAAAATTACACTGACTCCCATAAATAATCGGACAGACTTTGCATTTCACTATGAAGTGCTCTATAAAGCAGGATAGATTATGTGTATCAATCTCAAGGTACTCCTTGTCTTAAGATAAAATCATTTGCTATGAATATCCATTATAGATATTGAAAATGTGGATGAACTAAGGACTTTCCCATTCAATTTTGTTTTCATCATGAGTTTAGGACACAAAAAGAATCCGACAGCACAAAAGAAATGCAATACAACCGAGTAGGCCAAGTGTGTCAGTAGACAAAACAACATCGTAGAAGTACGTCAACTGTGCACCAAGAAGAAAGCAAGAGCATAGTATAGGACCCAGAGGTAAGCAGAGTACCTTTAAACAAAGACAGTGATCTATCACTATGAAAAGAACAAAACATACCGGGAAATAGCAGAGATTGTGAATCTTAGCAAAAGTACAATTAGTGACATAATTCACCGGTATAACTATGAAGACAAAATAGAATCTCGAGCAAATCCAGGGCGACCAAAACTTCTTGCCGATAGGTAGGAGTATTATATTATGAAGAAGGTAAAACGGAATCCGCGTATAAGTGCTGTGGTGATTTTTGCTGAGATTCAGGAAGAACTGGGACTGACAGCCCTGAAACGGTCCGAAGGGCCATGCGAAAATAAGATTTTAATGGTCGCATAGCCAGAAGAGAGCCATGCATTTCCAGCAAGAATAAAGAGAGACGATTACAATTTGCCAAAGACTTTGTTAACAAGACAACCGATTGTTGGGACCAAGTTATTTTTTTGTGACGAAAGCAAATACAACCTTGCTGGTTCCGATGGCGGGGTGGTTGTGTGGAGGAAACCAAACACGGAGCTGGAAGGGCGGAATTTACAAGGTACAGTAAAACACGACAGAGGGAGTGTAATGGTATGGGGCTGTATTTCCTCTATGAGAGTAGGAAAGCTGGTGTTCATGCACACAACCATGAACAAGGACGTCTATCTGAGATTATTACAGTAAAATTTAAAACAAAGTGCAGGTATTTTGGACAGCTTCTAATTTTATCAGGATAATGATCCCAATCATACGTCCCACATTGTGCAGCTATGGTTACAACCTTACAACTGTCCTCATGTACTGCATCCACCCGCTCAGTCCCCGGATCTTAATCCCAGAGAAGCAGTATGGGATTAACTGGAGAAGGCCGTGCGGAAGATCACATCACCTCCAAGCAGCACTTGAAAGAGAAGTCTGCCATGTACATAGTAAGTATACAAAGTATTGCATCCCACTCAAAAATTGGACCCATATTTCAGTTGAAATCGTGTTTTAAGGTACCCTGAACCCAAAAATTAGAGTATGTGTTCAACTTAAGTCAAAAACTAAGAATCGAAGTTCTTTTTAAGTTCCATATTTTCCCAGAATGATATCAGGAAGAAGTTCAAGAAACTCATTTTAAACTATCATTTACAGGGAACGTTTTTAGATAGTTTTAATTTTCTCAAAAATGACTATCCCGATTTTGATTAAAATATTACACGTTTAAAATATTTCCATTACAAGTAAAATGTACATCTCCAATTATTTAGAAATATTCTGCAACACGTCCTTCTCAAATTTCTTTTCTAAACAATCATTTTATTCGTATGTCTTTTTATTAATTTACGTCCTCCAACGTTAGGTCATATCAGAGAATGAATGAAATGGCGCTCAAATGAACCCATAGTCCATAGAGCTTAAGAATTATCCCACATTATCCTTTCAGAATAAGGAAAACCCTGGTAATAAAACTTTATCCAAATGACTCTTTCTGAATGAGACTCGAACTCGGGACCTCTTGAACGTCAGATGGACAGGCTATCATCTACGCCACCGAGGACGGCATGATTGTGCACTACCTAGTAATGCATATGTAATAGTGCAGCAGTAATGGTCGTTAAACAATACACCAACTTTATAGTACTGTGCCCTGTAACAGCGTGTGTGTATTTTAAATGTCAGAATCTGACAACCTGCTCTGTCCTTAATATTCTTAACTTTAAAATGGCTTCAGATTTGGAGCAACTTTTGACAGTCCTATCATACATCTTTGCAGACGTTATGTGACCGCAAGCTTCTTCAGCAGGATATGCTTCGCATTTGACCTCTCTCGTGCAGAGTATAAGCAGCCTATATTGATATGGGTCGAGAAAGGCAGAGGTCAAAGTTGCTGTTTTCCGGTATTGCCTCGCCTGGAAAGAATGGAGGGGAGGAGATTCCTCCACAACGGTTCTGCTTTCATTCAATATATTAGTGATATGAATGGCATTGATTGCAGTTCAAAATATGACGTAACTTGGATCATTGCCTACTAGATACGCAAGGCCTATGGAGTTAAATCACTGTGAAGTCACTGATATACAATTTTCCATAGTACGAGGAAAATTTTAGAACACGCCAATCCAAGCTTTGAGATGAAACTTGAAAGTTTAAGAAGGCACTATCTACCAATTTGTATTATCTTCCAGGGGAATTTACTGCGTTATTTCTTTATATATTTTTAGAATCTCTTTTTGTAAATCTGCGATATAACCCCTATTTTTTTATTTAAATGTAAATAAAATGCAGAGGAATTATTAATCAATGAGGAAATTAACAAAGCAATACAGGGAATATTATAATGTGTACTGATTCATCTTTACTTTGCTTTGATATTTGACCTGATAATCGGCGTTCAATTACTTCAAGTGAATAACAGACCTCTTTAAACATATTACAACAAATGCCAAACATTTCGCAAATTATTGCCATAATAAACAATCTTTTCTAAAAGAAAAGTATCTGGAACGTTATGTATTTACTTTGTATAAATGCTTTTGTTATATATTTGTAGGTACAGTGGAGTTAGGATAATATAGTAGGCTTAAACCACAGTGGAAACTTCTAAAGAATTGATCACTGTGTGACGAGGTCCGCGGTGTAAGTGTAGTGGTAGCTAGCGTGCCTGCCTTAACGTTCAAGAGATACCGAGTTCGAACCTCCGATAGGATGACTTATCTGGAAAAGGCTTTTTCGGGGTTTTCCTTTATCCTGAAAGATGAATGTCGGATAACTAAGTTCTTTGGGCCCTGGGCTCATTTAAACATCATTTCACCAATTTTATTCATTGACCAATGTGACTTAAGATTGGATGATGGTACTTAAAAGTGTGATGCCCTTAAAAATACTTTTTCTCTGTATGAGCAGGAGCAAGAAGAAACAGGAGAGAATTCAAATTTGAGAAAACTATGATAATTGGAAAATTCCAATCATAACAAGGAACACCTCGGAAATGCTGCACACACACACAAACCCATATTGATAAATTATGTGCTTCAACGACTTCTTAATTTTTGTACAGTAAGATTTTGCCTACCTCTTATGGTTAACCAATTACGCAGAAGTCTTGCAGAACAAAAAGAAAGTCAGTAACAATTTCCAGAAGATTCAAAATTTACAGTTTATTTGTCGTGAAAATATCTTAAACATAGGGTATAATCAAAATTTGTACCACCGTTTTTGAGTAGATGCTGATTTTCGAACAACTTCAATTCAATTCAATTTTATTCATCCTTTAGAATCAAATCTGTACATAGTACCTTGATATAGGATACGTCAGTAATTTACACTTAATATTACAAAGTTAAACATCAAATATACCTAACTACATTCAATTATATTGTGACACAAATTGGATATAATTATGAGTGAGAGAAATGAACAAGCTAAGTAAATTCATATTTTATGTTTATCTGGATTTGTTAAATTGCAGATATTCCTTTACTGTGTAAAAGCAGTGTTCCTGTAAGAAAGCTCTTGTTCTAGTTTTAAACATGTTGTAGTTATCTATGCTTTTGATGTCATTAGGAAGGGAATTATAAACTATTGTACAGGAATGCAGTACTCCATTCTTAAACATTGAAGTTCTGATTGAGGTTACGTGTATATCCTTAATATGCCTCGTGTAATGCATATGAACACTTCCGTTGTTTTGAAAGTTAAATCTATTTCTTTTTACAAATAAAGCTGTCTCCAAAATATAAACACATGCCAAAGGAAGTATGCAAAGCTTTCTGAACAGTGGCTTACATGAACATAGCATTCTTTCGTTGCCTATAATTCGAATGGCTTGTTTTTGTTTAATAAATACATCTTTGGCTTCTAGTGAATTTCCCCAAAATATTATTCCATATTTAAGTATAAAAAGTATATGTGCATAATAGGACATTAAAAGTACACGAAGGCTGACATTCTGACTTAATATTCTTAGGGCATATATATTCCTGCTTAATTTGGTTAGTAGATGATTTGTATGAGTTTTCCATTTTAAGTTATTTTGTATCCACAAGCCTAAAAAGTTTGTTTCACTTTTGTATGAAATTAATTTATTATTTAATTTTACTTCAGGAATACTTTCATTGTTTCCTCTGTCAGTAATACTAAATTTAAGACAAACTGTCTTAACTGTGTTTAAAACCAGGTTGTTGTTAGCTATCCATGATACCAAGTCTTTACTAGTGTGACTTAATGTATTATTTAATGTTTCGTTATTGTTTCCTGTTATTAGTAAGTTAGTGTCATCTGCAAACAGTACAGTGTTATGAGCCTTAATGCTATTTACAAAGTCATTTATATACTTCATACATAAAGCGAAATTGAATCTTATGTGTGGAGTCTATTTATGTGTGTGAGAGAGAGGGGGAGAGAGGGAGGAAAGGCTCATACAAACACGTAAAAGTGGATGAATTTGTGTTTAAATTCCCAGGCTTTCAAGGATACAATACCAAAGTTTTCACAAAATTCTCCAAATAACCTTTTGAAAGACAGGTGTTCGCCTAGTGATAATATAGAAATAAAAAGTGTAAATTCAATTTTTAATTATTTATGGAATTAAACGTTTGGTAATACCTATTTTATCGAAATCTATTTTAATTAGAAAATATTGACAAAAACAATAAAGTGATTATCTTGAACTTTCGGTGCCCAGGGTGAAGAGTCCCCTTCAATTTAATTGGATATTGCAAAATTAAGAAACTATATGAGAGGGACAAACCTCCATACAGGATAAATATTGTAGATATCTTTGAAACAAGATTTTGTCTTTTTACGTAGCTATCCATCTGAAATATTCCTATCGTACTATTACATTTTTCATATGAAAGTACGTTTGAATTTCTGCGACTTTTTTTCTTCCCAAGAAATCATTACTACGTTTTATGAATTTATTCTTTCACGCTGCTGATAACATCTGAATGCAAAATGTATTGTTAATAACGTACTATACGATAGAACTATCACATTTTAGCAAATATTAATTATATAATAGGTTATCTAATTGAAATGGACAAACTGCGAGAATCCCACACTACTTTTTTATCTTAAAACATTACGCATTTTTTATTTCAGATAAATGAATGTATTTTATATGTTTGGCTAAGCTGTTATATTCTCTAAGTATGAAAATTCCCCAACGCAACCCTGGTATTAATGCTTTTGTTTCGCAATTTGACTCTACAACTAATTTCATAGTGTAAATATGTGCATATATAAAAGAAAACATTGTGCCCTGTATCCAAAATGCACACAATGTTGTTCTATTATAGAAAAAAAAAACAGATATTCCATTCACATGTATTTCTCTGCTTAACAACAAAGTTAAGTTCACAAACTAACCTTAAAGTAACCAATTGATTATCTACTTTTGTCAAATGACGGAAACTTATTCTCATTCTTCCGTTACATAAGAATAGAGCAAGCTAAACTGCTCAACAGATTTTTAAACATCGGATCACTATGTATCGCTTTGAAAGTCCATGTTGCTTCTAAAAAATGACCACGAGAAAAAATGGATAGCGAGTTACTCCACCAAAAATTATACGTTTTTAAAAATTTAAACCAATTACAAACAATATATAAAAATGGTTAACACATAAAATTATATTTAATTAATTGTGCGTTTTAATATGAATTTACATTTGTTGTATAGTTAAGACACGTCTGTCTTCACTGTTTATTAATTATACAAAAGTAATTAAGAATAAAAAATAGCTTCACAGGCTCTTCCTGGAAATTACATGTATTTTATTTTATTATAAAAATATCAAACATGTAATGATTTATTCAAAATTCTTAAAACAATTCTAATAAATTAAAAATAATAAACTTGTTTTATTAATGGGTACTTAGGGACAGATAGGTTTAAAGAGATATTTTAAATATCTTTGCATCTTAAATACCAGTTTGGTTTACGGAACTTCTCATATTTTAGTTATGTTGCTCACAGAAAGACAGAGAAAAAGGGAGAGGGGAGAGAGGATATGGAGGGGGGAGGGAGGGAGGGAGGTCGAGACAGGGGAGAGAGGATATGGAGGGAGGGAGGTTGAGAGAGGAAGAGAGGGAGCGAGAAGGAAAGTCATTTTGGGCATAGGAGACTCGAAACGTGTATTTCAATATCGCATTTCTTGTTTACTATGCAATACTTATTTTATTAGTATAGGTAAAGAAAATGACAAAATTCAAATTCACCAGAAACATACGCTGAATAGAAAACTGCAAAACGCACAATAGACTGGTGCATTTCATCTGCTCCCCCACCCCTGCCCAGTTTCATAAAACAGAATATTTATTCTGCTTATTCTGTTGTAAAGTCAGAGTAGGAATGAATACACGAAGTGAGGAAAAGTTGAAAAAAAATGTATAATATTTGTAGGCAATGTCTCTCTTTTACACATCGTAATACAAAGTTCAGAATTAAGTTATACAAACTTGAAATAAATACAAGCCCAATTGCATTTTTGTTCCATCACGGAGGAACATCTTACATTCCGAAACATGAATACGTGTGAATAGGTTTGAAAAATACAATTCAACTTCAAGAAGCATTTTTCTGAACTTATAATTGGGATGATAATAATAACTCACCCCATGCGAATACGTTTCGGAAGTACATACAGACCGGCCACAGCAGACAATTTAGGGACATGTTGAAGCCAAAGCACGCAAATCCACCTAAAACACCAGCTGTCCACTTGAAGTTTACCTCGCGACAGACAAATGAACACTGACACAGGGCGAATGGATGTCACGTCGCAAACAGCAGACACAGAATTTGTAGATACAGTTGAATGCGGTTCACTTACTTCCCCATTTTATTGCAATTATCTTAGAGTATACTATATTCGAATTAGACTACATACGCACTGAAATAGCTGTTCCTTATATACATGCTTTCTTTGTTAAAAACTAATGTAATAAATATATTAGGTAATTGAAATGCGTGCCATTCTGCTACCCAAAAATAAGGTAGATAAAGTACTCTATATTCCACTGAAACATCGATGTTGACAGTTTTGTAAAAAATTTGTTTTGAGGCTCTGAGAACAAAAAAGGCTCCGTTCAATAGCAAAATCAATGTTTAAATTCATAAACTTTCAAGGCTGCAACTCAATTTTTTTAATTTCTAAGCTACCCTTTACATACAAAACATTTTAAAATGTTGATCTAGAAAATGGTCCTCAGGAGTAGGACCACTCCGTCATAAGCTAAGCCATAAAGCATCTTTCATAGATCGACCTGGGGCAGAAAATATCAGATACTATTTGCCTTTATCTGCCTTTTGGGGGTTTGTTTGCTTATTGGTCTTTCTTATCCTTCTTAACGCTATCTTTTTCAGCTTCGTTTTATTTTAATTGACGCTTAATGGTACTCTTTCTCAATCTCAAGGGAAAATAATTTCTGCACATTACCATTATCTCAAAAAAGTGTGTTTGAAAGAAGTATTTTATTCATATTTTTTATTCGTACCGTATGCATATGTTTTAAAATACCAGAATTTTATTTAATACACAAAAGTGTGTAAATCTGTTTCAAAGAATAACATTTTCTCGAGGAATGATAAATTAAGCTTATTGATCTCTCACTGCACTTTGTGTTAATTTATATTTTAAGAGACAATAAATAATACAATTTTAGAAGTGAATGAAACAAATCTCTTTTACTAGTTATAGTTGTAACGGGAGTTTTTGTTTGAAATGTGTTTTGTTTTCTTATCTGAGTATTAGTGGGCCATGTAAGGACAATATAAAAAATGATGAACGGTTGCTAAGGAAAATAAAATCAATAATCTTGCTTGATGTGAAAAGATGAAAAGGTTTGGACAGGAGAAGAAAATCAATAGGTAATCTTCATAAGAGGATATGTGTTCTGTAATCTTGATAGTGATGAGTAGACGTACAGCAGTAAGCAATTTTATGTAATTAACGGAAACTATTTATTAAGGAAGCAAGGATTTATCGATATGCTGGAGGTAACCTGCAATGATTGACTAGGAAAGAAAGTTCAAGTAAAATGTAATCCAAACATTTTGTTCAATGTGCATATACAATTTAGACATTCTTTGTCTGAATGGCCCTACTAGAAGACATGTGTATCCCTGAAAGCAAAAACACTTCCAGCTTTAATCAAATAGTGCCAACCAGACACATGAATGCAATTCGCAGAACAAACAGATTATCTGAGACGTTGGATACTACGGATAGCAAGTGACCTCTTTCTATGTTAAGTGCAATCATGTCTTCAACAAGGTAAATGTATTCAACTACGAAGACCTAGAACGACCAAGATAAATACTTAAGTGTATAGCATTAGGTTTAAGAACTGTATGTCTTACTTCACTTGATTTTCTGTACCCATTATTCAATAAGCAATTATTACAAAATTTTTGTACTTCATATTAGTCGGTATAAACGTTGATACAAATAACGACTTCCTAATCGCAACACTTCCTCCTACGGTAGGACCTGCTCACGGCGGTGGGATACCGATTGGCCTGCCCGGGAGTTTCTAGCCGGTAAATAGTAGGGATCCTCGACACTGTCGTGACTCCATGGGTCGACCGTCCTCTGTCTCCTCTCGCCTCATCCTTCCTCCTAGGGAAGCCTCACTTAGGGCATAGGTATAATAAACCATAGGTTTAGGTGTCGAATCCCCTCCATAATAATGCTTACTAATTCTGTTCCTATTAGCAAAAAGGTATAAATATATCGAGAAATAAAAATCTATAGCAAGTTTAATACAAAATCCTTTTTATATAAATTGTATAGCTTTAAGCAGATCTACATTTTTGTATAGTAGAAGTTCGCTGTCTCTTACGGTTTACCAGACATTACTAGTAAATGAGAAATTAGAGGTTATTCCCAGAAAATTCAACAAACAGTAAAAGCTCGTAACCCGGACCAGTTTTGCAGAAAATGTTGTTTAGCGTAGAAAAAATGCAGAAAAAGTTGAGGCCTGGTGTGTGTGTGTGTGTGTGTGTGTGTGTGTGTGTGTGTGTGTGTGTGTGTGTGTGTGTGTGTGTGTGTGGTGTGTGTGTGTGTGTGACTTGCCAGAAAACAAGATTGAAAAAGAAAAATGTAAGTGTGGAAGAAGATTATATAGCTGTTCCGATGTTGATGAAGAAAACGTTGACAATTATGGAAGTTATAAACCGATTACAGAGGAAGCCATTATTGCATCATGCAGTGTTACTGAAAAATGAAAATGAAGAATATTCAGATGGAGACAATGTTGATGAACTAGCTGTGGTTACGACCCACACAAGCAGTAGAAAATATAGAGAATTTGATGTTTTATTTCGAGAGTCAAGCCGAAACATTGCCAAATGAACTTCTAATGTTAAAGCGGATGCGAGATCGCGCTGCTCATAAGCGATACACTAAACTGAGACAGCAGGAGCTCGCTGCCTTTTATACTACCGACTTGTTTGTTGCTATATTGTGTACAGTGTAAATACATAGCTATTATAATACATACAGTGTATGTGTTTTTATGTGAAAGTGTGCCGATAGTAATTTCTAAACTCCATTAAAAATATTTCGGTGATGTTGTACATGGTATTTTTATTGTTTTTTCGTCATTCTGTGAATAATCTGGAATTTTGTTAACGCTCGGGCTTGGTTCCAGCTGATCCGAGTATTGAGGTTATACTTTTTGTGATAAAATATCTTAAACATATGGAATAGTATAACTCGTTAAGCCATTTTCACACAATCAGCCCCTTTTGGTTCAGGGGACTTCAAAACATATATTTCATCGGAAATCTCAACATCGAATTATTGGGTGGAATACAATACTTCCCCTACTTACTGCAGTAGTAGAGGAAATGTAAATATATTACGAAGTGTGTGTTTTATTGACGATGGCACACCTTGCCTTATTTTGTAGTAAGCTAAAGAAACCGTTTACGTGAACTGAAGTGCTGAGCGAACGAGGAAAGAAGCCTGAGGTAAAACACGCTAACGAACGTTTTTTTCTGAATTGCGCGAAAAGCCGGCGCGGCCGGCGCCTTTGGAACCAGAACCTTAGAGAGGCCTCGCTGAGGTGACCCGACTGCAGGATTAGCAACTGTGGGGGCGAGACAACCCGCAAGTGGGCAGCGCAACAGGTAGACCAATCCTCCTTGCTTTCGCTGCGTGTATGTGCACAAGTAAAAGGTTATGCTATTGTTTTCTGTTTGATTTGTTTGCCCTCTGCCACACGACTACTTTTTCTTCCTGCGTCCGAAGGGGCAGACCTCTTGACCCGTTTCCATTCACAGGAAGCTGCCCTTTTGCTTGCAATGTGGGTGCTATTATATCTTCACTGTATTTCTCAACATCAATGTTTGTATTAAATTTCAACGCTTTTTCCCCCTACCTTAAAAAAATTATTAGCATCGTGCATATGACGAGTTATTAGACATGGATGTGAAACCCACACTTATGTTTGTACTATTTAGTGAAACTATACAAGTATAGTGTACTTTAACATTACACCCATAAGTTATATGCAAATTACAGTTTACACAACGGAAGAAGATACCTGCTGCACTGCGACCTACATACAGATGCTGACAGAAGTATTCGAATAATATAACATATAACATTGCACGTACTATAAATACTGTAATATTTATTTGGCAGCCATGAACTTTTAAACACGCAAACATTAACCTTTTGTCTCGAAAACAATACTTAAAGTATCACTTTGCATGTATTTATTACACAATCTGTACTGTATTTATTGTATTGGAGGGCATAAGTATTCGAACGTACCCAATCGAACAGAGAGAAAGGTGGTTGGACGTACTCTACACGCCCCTACCACGTAGCAGTTGTGTTTATGCTATGTCTCGAGACAGTGTGCTCAAAGTTATTCAGCCGATTGTGAACTCACAGGTAATATGGGATGTAAAGGTAAGGAGACAACGGTGGCAGAAAGGGACATCGTGATAAATATGTGCAAACAAACAAATCGGTCTCTGAATTTGTCAAAATCAATAACAGAAGCAAAACTGCAGTGTTCTGCTTAATTCAACGCTTGAAACCGACAAATACCGCTGTAAATGTATGTATGTATATATGTATTTATTCACTGCAATTGGGTACTACCCGGTGGCAGAGTTAAGAATACAGATCAAATTACAAATACTAGATTTACAACAATAACACAAAAAATACAAACATGATATTATTTTAGTTTAGTCACTTAAAACATATCTAATTACTTCTCTATTTACATATTATATCCATTATAATTTAAAAGTTAAACTGTAAACTATCTAGATTTTTTCTAAATTTCTTCATCGCCAGGGGACAGCCCTGAAAGACTGCTACAGGTAATTCATTCCATTCTTCAATGGCTCTATTAACAAAAGAAAATTTTCCTACGTCGGTTCTATATCTTCTACCCTTAATTTTATACCTATGATCGTTTCGTCTATAATAATCCGGATTATCTAACCTTACACTAACGTCCACCCATGCCTTTACACCAGCATTAGCATTGAATAATGCTACCAACCTATGTTTTTTACGCCTAATTCTTAATTCCTCCCATTTAGTCTCATCTCCTTTTATAGGCCCAAAATACTTGCCTCTTTTTATGAATTTTATTGCCCTCTTCTGTATTTTTTTCTAATGGATCGATTTGGTTAGCTCTATACGGGTCCCAGCATGCTACTCCATATTCCATAACCGGCCGCACTAAGGCCTTGTAGGCAATTTCCCTGGACCTAGCGCTCCCCTTTTTCAATATTCTCATTACGAAATGTAATGCCTTCCACGCATTCCTAGATGTGGAATTTACTTGTTCGTCCCATCCAGCATTACTTGCCAGGTACACTCCCAAATATTTGCAGCTGTCCACCTGTCGAATTTGCACCCCTCCCATGTGATAGTTAACAATAATTTTGCCCTGGAAATGGCGCTCCTTCTAAACTCGCCACCAGAGACAGAAGGCAAATAATAAAAACGGTGAAGCAGAGTCCGAGTCACTGCATCTGAGATTAGAGGATGCCTTGAGCAATATTCTGGCACTGTGGTTCACACCAGAACAGTTGAACGGGATTTAAATAGTACTGGGTACAATGCCCGCGTTCCTAGTAAGAAATCATATGTTAATAAGGTCAATAAGGCCAATAGAATTTGCTAAACAGCATGTAGTGAAACCAACAGAATTCTGGGATAAGGTTCTTTGGTCGGACGAGAGCAAATTCTGCTTATACAAGAGTGATGATCGTCTTAGTGTGTTGACTGCCAAATACAGAATGGGAACCTAAGGACTTGGTAGCTACAGTGAAATATGCTGGCAGTAGTGTGATGGCATGGGACTTCGTCTGGCTTTGGGGAACTGGTGATCATAGATGGGATCATGGACAAATTTGAATACAAGATGATTCTTGAAAACAATCTTAAAAATAGTGCAGAGAAGCTGGGATTAGAGCATGATTATTACTTCCAGCAGGACAATGATCCGAAGCATACTGCTGAAATTGTAAGGCTTTGGATCGTATACAGCACTCCTTACACTTTGAAGATACCACCCCAATCTCCAGATTTAAATTCTATGGAGAACATCTGGAAGGAACTCGAGGAGCGTGTGAGGAAGTATTACATCAGAAGCAAGGAACATCTGAAAAAACTTCTTCAAACAGAGTGGAGAAATATGGAGTCTGCAGTCACTAAACAACACATACAGACAATGCCCAAACGGTTATCAGCAGTAATTCAAAGAATGGGGATGATAACTAAATACTAGCTGTTCTCTGTTCGAATACTTATGTCCAGATGTAAAGTAACCGTTTTATTTCTCCTTGTAGTGCAAATTATTTTCAGTTGCAATTTATGAGTTTATATGTTTAATGGAAGACTCAAGTTTATTTTGTACCAGTTGTACTTACGTATGCTTACTCTGCGTAGATTTAAAATAATATAAGTGATAAATATGTTTACGTTCGAATACTTATGTCGGCCTCTGTAGATCTATTGTGGTTACCATCTCCAGAGGAGGGGATTAAGTGAAGGAATCACAGGAGGGTGCAGGCCGCAGACAGACCACAAAGATGCACGAATTCCATAACAGTTTCAATCTCAAATACTCATCCCACTTTGTTGCTAGTTAAACGACCCGTCAATCAAGCACAATAATAGCAAGGAAATTGGGGTGCATAAGAAGCTAAACCAGCATTCTCCTAAAGAAAAACTTAAGGTCAGTAGTTGTAAGTAACCGTTGCGTAGAATAGGTGAGCCATTTTAACTACTTGGGAAGTGATGGTTATGCTAAGGAATATGATGTGAACAACAAAATATGCAAATTTCAGAGTTTGAGGAACAATAAATAGAACATTTAAAAACGAAATAGTAAAGAAACAAAATTAAAGCTTTACAAAGTTATGTCTCTACCTATACTAGCATACAGGAGTGAGGCCCGCCTCGGTAGCGTAGATTGTAGCTTGTCTGCCTCGCGTTCAAGAGTTCCTGAGTTCGAATCTCGCTTAGGGTGAGTTTTTTCCGGGGTTTTCCCTTGTCTTGAAGGGCGAATGTCGGGTAGCTTTAAGCTCCATCGACCCCGGACTCATTTGAGCAACATTTCACCCAATTCATTCATCGTCCGATATGAGTTAACGTTGGAGGACGTAAATTAAAAAAAAAAAAAGTCGGAAGTGAGTCTTGGACACTAAGAGGCAATCGAGTAAAATACAGGCTTCAGAAGTATGAAGGATTTTACGAAGAGATACTTAATAACAAATCAAAGTATTACAGAAGAGTTAGAAATTGTTAATATTGTCACCCAAACATCGGAATTCCCGATAGGACCAGCTGGCAGGTAGGGACCAGACGGGAAGCATTCACCAACGCCTATCCATTTATCTTGTAGCGCTAACGAGGGGATGGTTGGAAAAACATCACTAGCCATCTCTTTCCACTTCCCTGACGTCTGAAACCTTCGGGGTGATTCACTGAACCGCGAGACTTCCAGAAACAGCAATCTTCCTATATAAAGGGGCCACAGTTGGTGAGAGAGTTGAGTTCTTGGCGAGCAGCCGGAGGAGCGCCGTGCTAGTGAACGGACTGGAAGACTGTGTACATGCATCGGAGGAGTTGTACGTAATTGCGAGTGCAGAGTGGACCTGTGACAGACGAACTGGTGAATTGTAATTAAGTGCGCTACGTAATTCTATGTAATCGGCAAGTGTTCCAACTATAACTCGGTGGAAATAAAGAACATTTTGAGTTTGTGCAACTGGACTTTTAATTTCATGAACCCACAAAATCACAATATAATTAATTAGAGCCAACTTCCACGGCCGGGATTTGAATCACGGATCTCCTGGTTTCCTTCCAGTCACTCTAACCCCTTGAGCTACCATGGCCAACATGCCGACGCGACATTTAACTCTCCAACTGACTCATTATATTTTCCCAGTAAACCTCCTTAGAGTTCTCATATTCGAGATACACATTTGTGCCGACTTACTATTGTAAATACTTAAATACCAGGCTTTTATCGCTGAATATTTTAATGTAAATGAAAGGTTAAGATATTTCAAACAAATGTGGAAATAACAAGTTCCAAGAACAAGGTAACAAACTTACTGAACAAATAATGCAATATTATCCTAAAGGGATGAGATCGGTGAGCACACCCAGGAAACAATGGCGGGAGGACTTTGAAGGCGGAACAGACACTTGATTACCTAAGCCATTAAGTGCAGAAGAATAAGAAGAAGCACTCAAGGTTAGAGTAGGTAGTCGATGGGAATCGAACCGCTATTTCCGAATGCAAGCCTCACAGATACCGCGACGCCACCTAGATTGGTGAAATTGGAAGTCTACTAAAAGCACTTCAACAGAAAGAAACGTGTTGTTTCTGTATTTGGATTTACTTTATGTAAATAAGAAAAATGTAGGCATTTTTAATTTACTGAACGTACACACATAAAGTATTCTGTTTACTGCTTCATGAATTTTAGCCATTCAACATCACAATATTGAACAGCGTGCATTCTTCAGCCAATATGTTACTTCAGGCCAATTAAAGTGCCTATTTTGTCTTATCTACGTGAATATACCCAAGAGCAGAACCAGTTGTAGTCTTTTCTGCTTGAATGCTTTCAGCAACTTTGGTATGAAGTCATTCGTTTTAAAATACCAAACTCGGTATTAAGAAAGTTTACTTCCCTTCTTTAACATTCATTTAGTTATTTGTGTGTTCATTTCAAGATGTAGAAATAAAAACGTAATTAACGTTTTTAACTGTAAATATCTGTAATGGTGTGGAGTATAGAAACAAAATTTACATGGGAAGAACCGTAAAATATGCATTTTATTATAAAATTCAGGGTTTGCCAGGAAGAAACCAGCTAGGGCATCAAACCAGGAAAATATTACATTTGACAGTTTGTAAACAAGGCTGCAAATTGACTATTATTCACTGCTGTCTTTGTAAACGTGTCTTGGTCCCACAATTTTGAACAGAAAAATTCAAAGTTTGTTCAACTAAGAACAAATGTTTAGTTATTGAAAGTTTTCTGTTAATCAGCTTTATCAGTCAACATGTTTTAATAAAAGTGTTACGATGTATGAAAAATTCAGAATACACCACTAGAGTGAAGTTTGATTCTGTATTTATAAGTAAAGATCAGGATATTGGAACAAAATAAATATTTGAAAACAATTTTGTTTAACTAAAAACCAACTATAAGTTATAATATTTCTACAATATTAACGTCCTATAAAATACAAGGTTCTGTTATAATCTGAGCTAACATACTTACTAGATTTATAACGTAGTTTTAAGTTATACCCCGTTCAAAATGAAAACGTAACGCTAACACAATGCAGATACGCAGAGAAAGGATCATTATCAATGTCGACACCAGAGGTGTATTGCTATAAGTTGGCACGGGTTTATAGATCCGTAAATTACATACAGAAATCTTCCAAGCATACCGAATTTTCAAACTGAAAAACATAAATAAGAATTTCCAAAACCTGTATAAATAAGTAGACATAAAAAGTGTTGTAACAAACAAATATCAGACCAGCATTTAAATGGCAAAGCATGATTCAAATAGAATTGTACCATGTTTCTACAGTAAGTAGTATAAAATCTCGACTGTGTTCGGAAGCCTGCAATGCCTTGAGAAAGAAATGTAGAAACCTTCCTCTATACACGCAACACAAGCATAAAATTCATAGTTTACAAACTGTTGCTTTACATGGATCAGTCTGCATGTTGTCATTAAATAGCACAGATGCAAGGTACTGCGTTCATGTTGCATCTGCTCTTACGTTCTGTTGTGAATGATCCCTTATGTAGGTTCATTTACGGGGGCTGTTCAATAAAGAATGATCATAATTTTTACGGTCATAATTTTTCGCACTAAAATTCAATCTTATTATATTCTGATAGCTTAATGTGAAACAAACATCTCGTAGTAGTTTCATTATAGTTTCAGTATTTCATTATTGCCTGTGAGAACGAGGCAACTTCAGGCATGTTCAGCATCGCCTACCGCTGCAATGGAGGTAACATGCAGTTTAAGTTGATGTTAGAGGAAGATCCGGAGTTTCATTCAAACGTAATCACTGCTGATGAAACTTGGCTACATCATTTTGATCCTGAGAGCAAACAGCAAAGCTCAGTGTAGAAATCTCCTTCATCACCAACACCCAAAAAAGTTGCTTCTACTGGGAAAGTTGTGGTCATCTCATTCTTTGATATTCAAGAATTGGTTTATCAGCATGTTGTACCTGCACACACATCAGTAACTGGACAATACTACAGGGATGTCCTGAAAGTATTGCAAGTCCATATCAGGCGCAAAAGAACACATTTCCGTGAAGCAGGCTGGATGCTGCACCACGATAATAATGCGCGGCTGCATATTGCCAATGTGGCTGAATATCTTGTAAAAATCAACGTGAAGTGCATCTCTCACCCTCCTTATAGTCCGGATTTAGCCCCATTTGACTTTTTTCTATTTCCTAACTTGAAGAAACGCCTTCGTGGGAGGCATTATCCATCATCAGAAGCAGTGAAGAAGGCTGCGGAGGCGATTTTGAAGGATCTCTCAAAAAGTTGTTTCCAGCATGTCTTTGAAGACTAGCAGAAACGCTGAGACAAGTGCATTACATTCAGGGGAGACTATTTTGAGAAGGACCATCAAAATTATGATGATGAGTAAAGATATGTTGTCAAAAAAAATTGTGACCATTCTTTCCTGAACAGCCCTTGTAGATTTACTTACATGTGTATTCAGGATAGACTGTTAACTCTACCTTCGTATAAATTAAGGGAGAAGCATCAACAGAAAGGACATCCCACGTGATGCAAGTAATGACAAATTCATTACTGGAAGACTCATGTTCGATTTCCACTGTTGCAAGTTGACCTATCACCGTTCCCAAATAATCTGGCATTATAAGATACTAAGTCAAACTGACCAGAGGAAGTTACCTGCATAAATCGTATGGCTGCTTTATAGCAATTATAGCTTTTTTACTTTCACGCACATATAGATAGAGAAGGTATTATATTCGAACCAAGAATTTGATAAGTACCCTGAGTCCAACTAAAACCATCTTTTAAAAAAGCTCTTCGCGTGCGCGTTTATGTCTTTGAACAGCAAACTAAAAAATGAAATGTCTGTTCAATACTAAACTAAATATTTTCAAAGATATTCCTCTATTCCAATATAGATAAGTTTGGTTTTCTTAGGAATAGCTCTAAAATGTTTTGATTAAAATACCATACGTTTAAAATAACTTTGCGACAAATGAAACTCTATATACACGATGTTCCTGAACTACACCAAAATATTCTCAGAGCAAGTGGAGATGTCTTAAACAAGTAATTTTAGAGAGGAGATTTTTTTTTTTTTTTTTTTTTTAATTTACGTCCTCCAACCTTAAGTCATATCGGACGATGAATGAAATCGGGGAAATGACGCTCAAATGAGTCCGGTGTCCATGGAGCTTAGAGTTACCTGACATTCGTCTTTCAGGATAAGGGAAAACCCCGGAAAAATGTTATCCAGGTAACTCACCCTGACCGAGATTCGAACTCGGGACCTCTTGAACGTGGGGCAGAGACGCTACCATCTACGCTACCGAGGCGGGCAAGGCAGGAGACAGATGTTGGTACAGATGTGGAAGTTACGGTTATAAGCTTCTAAAGGGCCAGTACGCCACAAATAATGATGACAACACTTGAGTGCACAACATACGAAAAAGAAGAGACATGTCGGAGCACTCTCTCTAAATCAATTGTTATGACATTAGCTTTCAAGTGAAAGGTAAATGACTTCGAGTCTCCTTCAGTTTTTATCGTTTTAGTTTATTTTTTATTTATTTGGTTTGTTTGGTTCACTTTAATATTTCGTCTAAGCAGTGTTCCGAATCAAATTGCACTGACAAATCAGATTCACGTTCTTAGTTACGAATCACGTCATTTCTTCCTATTAGCATTTACTATTAAAAGGACGAAGAAAACTTTAAGTGCATGACAGTGACCGAACCAATGACGTTTGGACCAGTTTTCAGCGTAACGGACTGGGCCACCAGAACAGATACAGAAACACCACTAGGGTAGGTTACATGATGCAAGAAGCAGTTAATCGCGGTTCAGTGTCGCACTGATAAGTTTTTCGAGATTTAAGAGTTCGTTGAGACATTAAATCTTAAGAACAACAATAAAGAGCTAATAAAAATCGATATTTTTGTACTACGGAAGCAGTTTTAAAGATATTCTATCCCCATAATTTCACCCACCTTGTTTAAATACCAACTTATCAACATTTGATGCCAATTAGGTTTAACATAATTAACTACGTTATGTTTAGCCACAGATCATGCATTTCCTATCTCAAGTTGCTTATATCAGTCACGTCTATAATCGCCAAAATGATTTCATTAACACCCTGTATATATTGAATTCTCTGGCAATAACCTCTGAACTTCTCTTTATTCTGAATGACTTTTCATAATTGGTAAGCTGTACGATAACCACTGTAGAAATTTCTTTCTTTCATCATTTCATTCATTGCTCTAAGCAAACAAAGAGAGTGGAATTTCAAAACGATATTTGATTGCATTCCACTATACCCCTTGTATCTACAAGGAAATGTGCATAACACGAGTTCTACAAGCATTTAACTCCATTAATATGAAGTAGTCTGCCTATTTTAGAAGAGGTAGAGAAAGTCATGGGAGTGTACCACATAAAATTAACAGCATTAAGCATAAACACACAAATTTATTAATTATTATCATTTCTGGAGTTTTTTCAACAAATTTCAACAAATGAAGACGATTAGATCCATTTCAAATTTATTTTTAACTTAAATATTTACACCAATATGTATTTGATTGTAGGTTTGTTTAGACTTTATCTCAACCACAAATTACTTACAATTCTATTAAAGCAGTTTGATATCCTTTACGCACATAACCCAGTTAACACATTGCTAGGAGTGCCTTAACTTTAATGTATACGTAACCTTAACAATTGGCACGTGAGGTGCATATAATTACCATTTTTCCAAATAGCAAGTGCAACGACATAATTGATTAATTACTTAATTAACTATTATTTATACTTCTAGCTATTATTTACCCTAGCAGTTGTCACCGGAGGCATATTTTTCACTCAGAACTCCTCTGTGCGTTAAAATAATTAACCCACTTTCACCAGCTTTAAAAAGGTCTCGAAATTAGAGAGATCGTGCTATTCGCATATACCATTGGATATATGTATGCCTTAGGAAGAGCAAATTCATCTTAATGTTTTAGGCCTATTAGACTGTTCCTCTCTCAAATTGCGATTTTCTCGTTCCAATTCTTCGTTGGTCTTCCTCGAGATTTTTTTTGTCTGTTGGTCTTCTACACTTTGGCAGCTGTTTTGGAATTCTGTGATCTTCCATTCTTTGTGCTCGCTGGAAGCAGTTTAATTCAAGAAAGAGCGAAATGCAACGAGAAAAGTGTATCCATTGTCACTAATTGGATTTTCTTTAAACACGAAGGAAGTGAAAAAGCATGAATCAAAGTGACGTTGGCTTCTTTTGAGGGCAGAAAAAAAACAAATAAAGCTGAATGGAGGGAAGTGCCGGACTTAACATTACACTCGTTAATTCCATTAATACACTCCTTGAATTAAAAAACGTAGTTTTGGAAAAACCTCTAGGTGTGTATGTGAGAGAGCACATACGTCTGTCACTGAACCTTGACTCAGAAACGAAAATTCGCTATTAAAAATTAAACTTGATCTTAGTATCGCCAAAATATTTAGCATCTGGAGTTTGCAAATAGAATAAGGAGCGAGTCACTCACTCTTTCGCGATGCTTCTAATCCACCTCACACCACGTTTCTTGATTCCGCTGCAGCAGTAGATAAGTAAACTTAGAATGTGCAGAAAGTTGAACTTCTGCCACTTCTACTGTCTACCCACCACAAAAGGGCAAGTGGGCCCTGAAGAGGGAGAGGGGCTTGACCTGATTATCTGCTCTGATAGTGGTTCTGTTTACTACGAAATGAGTGTATGAGAGTGCATATGAGTCACCCATCCTGCCAGCACAGCAGCATCCGCCTAAGTGGCAAGAGGTAAACCTAAGTCAGAATGCGCAATTGGTGGACGAACCCTCGACTTTCCGAGTGCGGGTCACAGATATTACCACCTAATGATCAATGTGTTAAACGTCGCGATTGATGCTTCCTGTTTCCTCTTCCGGGAAGGCTACATAATTATTTTGAGGACAATGTTTCGATATAGAAGTTCAGAACTTATTCTGGGTATTGTTACTGAATATTTACCTGAGTTCAATTTTATAAAATAATTATGTCGCGTTTACTCGATCACTTAATGGCTGATGGGCCCCCTAATGCGTTACGTTTGGTAAGCAGCATTTTCCATCTGCAATATAAAAGCATGTTAAGTGAACTATTTTGTTCAACCAGCGCTATTGCGAATAGATTTATTCAATAAGAGGAAAGCCCTTGAATGACTTTGGGAAACTCTGCTCATTAAGCTAACAACCGGTGGTTGTGTAGGTTTATCACTTGAACCCACGCAGTGCCCAGAAGAAGCTCTCTGTATCAGAGGCGAAACTTTGGCTATAAAGAAACAAAAATTGGCGTGATCTTCGCCGGAAGAGAAGAATATATACAAGACAGTGCACTGTATGAGTGAAAATGTACTTAAATGTGTCCGGTGTTGGTAAACTAACCCAACACCTTCTAAATGAGCATGAGAGAAAACCCAGAATAACTTTATACATCAACTGAATCTATGGAAATTTGGCCAACAATGATACCAGAGTTCAGTTCAGTTCAGGTCGCACCAGGAAAATCACGAAAATTATATTTTTTTTTTCTAGAAAAATTTTATTTTATAAAAACGTCAAAGACAAATACATTTCATTTACATGAAAATAACGTAAAAATATGTTTTAATCAAAATCGTTAAAGTAATTTTTAAAAAATAAAATTTTTCAGAAAATTTGTACGTGAAGGGCCGTTTAGAATGGGGAATTTTCTTGACAATGTTTGTGTAGCAGCCTAAAAAGAATTTAGATTCCAAGTTTGGAATTTAGTTTATGGTACTCTGAAACATATATACACATAGAACTGTTTTCTACACATATTTTGTTTTTAATTCTGAGTCTCGATATTTCGAATGAAATATAGTATCGAATTTTCGGTGGAATACGAACTTCCCTTACTTACTATACAAGTAGGGAAAGAGTAAGTTCATTAAAAACTTATATTCGACTCTTATTAATTCCAACAGCTTTATAATTAATTATTTCTCGAGAAAGAATTTCATGAAATTTAATCATTTATAAACTTCATGAAGGATTTAAGTTATTAACAGGAAGAAAAAATATTAATGAAGGCTGCATATTTGTTTTTATTTTCACCTTCTTAACCCTCATATACCTGTAATCTGCAACCCTCTGCATCTGCAGTGTTACGACCTGTGGTGCGGTATGAATTAAACGTGGGCGTTAAACATTATTGAGATCGAGGTAATTTGTACTTTAGCTATGGGGAGGGGGTAGGAAACAGACTCACTGCACTTATACCATGCTGGAGAATTGATTTACTCAAAATCATGTACAAAATGACATATGAGTGCCCTATACAGGATTCCGGGAACAACAATACAAAGCGTCCTGTACCGTTAACGTTCACTTTAACGTCGTGCACAAGGGCAATGAAGGATGATTCTGAACAATTTCAAGACCCCGACGCTTTGTTAGTTTCAAGGAGAGACTAGACAGACAAGGAGCACTTGTCAGTGCTTTGTTCCTCATTTTCACCCTTCAAAATGTCCGGTTCGGTAATGAAATGAATGAAGCAGCACCAAGATCTCCAATTCCGTTGAGAGCACTTAGTGTAAAGTCAGAGTGACATATGTGATAGAGTCAGGAACTGAATGAGCTAACCTCGTTAGGATTGTTGCTGCTGTTGGAGCGAGTGAAAGTCCTATTATCCTACACGAGAGAAAATCAGAACGGCCAAGGTCGCAATGCCATTGTAGCTGAGTACTCAATGAGTAATAAAAATTGAATTACGTCTGTTTCAGTTTATGTAAACCGTCATCAAGACGAGCAAGATTCAACCACCAGCAAACTGCTTTTACATATAATTTCTTGATGTAATTTCTTATAGATACTCTATAAAATTATGTAAAATGTTGAGAATTTTAAAACTTCTATTTTCATTATTTATTACATTTATTTTACTCTCTATCGTTAGGTTTGATTTATTAATTTAAGGAAATTTAAACCTTCAATACTCATATATTAACCTAATACAAATTCCGAATTATGGGAGGGAATCCGGGCATTGAACTTTATGATTGATTATTAAACATAATCAAAGTTCGATTTTTAAGTTATGTAATCAACTGCCACGAATACATGCATAGTAAATAGAAAACACATCACATGTCATCCAAAATTTCAGAATCGTAATTTTGGAAAAAATCGTAGAAAAGAAAGCAAAACGTAAATGAATTACACCAATGTCTCTATTTCTCTCCATCCATAGAAAATAATGGCACTATTTAGTTCACGTTTGTATAAAAGTTGCAAAATACAAATATATTTTTTCTTAATCGTTAAAATACTTTCCAACAGGAGCAAAACTTTTGATCAGGTAAATAACAGTTTTACTAAAATAAGCGAAAAATTAAAATCGAAAGTATTCAATGCATCTTCATCCAAAACATCCGAAACTATCAGGCCCCTGGAGCTTGAAAACTTGATTAATATAAACTACCATCACCCTTGAAGGAGTTCACGTAACAAAAACATAAGTTTGGGTATATAATTAAGTATCTGATAACATGGTGAAACACAAAATCCATTAGGAATAGCCTTAAAAGGTGCTGCTTTAGGGGAATCTTGATCTGGAATAACCAGTCAAGAGTTCCAGTGAAACAAACACCTGTCAACAGATATCCAAAGTGGCATTCCCCTTTTGAATTTCAACTGTCAGAATTCGTTACAAATTGCGTGCTTTCATGCCAATAGTGTGATACCTACTTGGTATGATGTAACTTATGATTTAAAAAATTCGTTGTTATAACTGTACACTAATGATACGGTTTCAATAATATACTTCTATTTAATGAAAGGTTTTTTTTTATAGATGAAAACATTGTCAGTAGATATTGTCAGTAAATTGTTAGATAATTAAAGCAGTCTCTGGTTTCCATTCTAACATCACTAGACAAAATTGGAGTATCACAAAATCTTATCTTTCATTAATTTTCCTAACTGAAAAATGTATACTATAATAATATATACAGCCGGCTTCAATATCGTTTTTATAGTTCTTTATATTCGACAAAACTATAATTTTCTTTAAAAGCTATTTATTTAATTAATGTTATAGGTATTCTTTACTGCATGCTGTAAATATTGTCGCTAGTACAAATATAAAGAAAAATCCTAGAAAATAAAAGCTATAATTAGTCTGTGAACGGATTTTTAAATGTGAAACCAAAAAGAGCCAGTTCCCAACAGACCATGCATCATTTGGAGAACTGGAGGAGCGACAGCTTGCAGACTGTTGTCGCCGACTATACAGTAAAAATAGAAATCGGAATGAGTAAAAACAAAAGCATTTAATAAATGACAGCAGAAAAGAAGGGGAAACGGAGAGCACAAGTATGTCATTTTCCGGGAAATGCTGGAAATGTTGCAAGAGCACTTTCAATTTCACCCTCGATTGCAGATGTCTGTCACAATGCGAATGTTAAGAAGGAAATGTTCACAAGATTCTACTGTTGCGTAGCCCATGCTTTTGTTTCTTGTTTTATAAAATAGAATAGTTACTTATGCCTCTGCAGCCCAGTGGCCAAGTGCTGACCGCCAAATCAGATATCCGCAATTCAGCCAAAACGGAGGGAATGCTAATCTTTGAACTTTCCTGCACTACTGAATTATAAGGTAATACTCGTAGTTGAGAAAGTTATACTAGGATTGTAGTTTGATTTTAGTGTTAGCTTTTGGATACGTTAAGAAATATTCTAGCTACATCTGCAACAAATATGTTACAAATGTATGAATTGTAACTTGTAATAAATAAATATATTTCTGAGCTAGCACTTTGCAGCTTTTATTTTTGTTATTATTACTACTACTATTATTGTTGTTGTTATCATCATCATTATTAGTTTCTACTTTGCTTTCAGCTCCATACTCATGAAAATAAAATATGAGAGCGAAGTACGAATTTTTCATTGTTAAATGCATTATAAATAATTCAGTGTAAGAGTTTTTATTTATTTACTTATTTTCCCATTTATATGTCGCAATTAACATTTAAGGTGATGTCCGCTTAGACTTCTGTCTTTGAACAATTGCCTATCAACACTGCTGTTCATTTGTTTTACTATTGTGCCAATGTTTGGGCTTCTTGACTTTGAGTTTTTCCTTTAGTCTAAATTTACACGTGTTGGCGCTAGGGACGAAGGAGGATACTTCTGGTTAAAGAAAAATTCCCATCCTCCAGACGCGGATCCAACCCGAGAACTCTCGATTTGGCAGCTAGTGTTCTAACCACCAAACCCCAAAGGCAGGCAAGGATTTATTGCAAAAGCAACGAACGTCAAAAATTGAAAATTATTCTGCAGAATGAGATTTGGAGAAAAACAATCAATATATTATTATACAAAAGGAAAAAATCAAACATAAATGTGATACTATTTGTAATAGGAATAATATCACGTATTGAGATCCAAAGTTTTGAATTTATGAGTTAGTTGGTTCTGCAATAAATCGATAATAAGACGTGTCATTTATTTTTGAAGATGCATAACCTCAACATTACGTATATCTTAGCTAATTTATAGGCAATGCTGAGTTCTTTCTTCACTCTATACACCTGTAATTTAAGCCTTTTAAACGGTACATTTAAGGTTAGAAGTACACCTCTATTAATCGTTAAGGAACATTTGCGACTGAAAAGGCAGGCCCAGTTGTTTACGCGTGATCACTGATCAGCGCAATTCGTGAGTCCTTAACTGGTGCTACCGAGTTGAAACTTCCTGGAGACAGTAGCATTTGTTCTTTGGGATTTTCCAATGATGCTCTGGATAATAGACCTGAAGACTCAGAGACTGCAATTTTGGGCGTTAGTATGATTCACCTGCTTGGCACAAGCACATAATTACAAAAGGCAACTGCCAGTTTTGGAAGTTGAAATACTCTTCTATCTCATGCCTCAGGCTGACAAATCAGAAATGGTTCTGGAATATGACGTGAGGTCAGAAACGCCAGAAAACATTCTGCTATCTACATATAATGTACTTAAATGGTTTACTGGATTCCACAAAAGATTTTAAAATGCTTGTACACCTATAATCTAAATCAGTTACCAGTGCCCCATCGGTCAAATTGAATCGATTATTGTAGGCATCTTTCTTTCTTTACCAGAAAACAGCAGATTTTGCGAATTTCAGACAAAAGGAGCTGCGTTGCATCCTTCTTGTAAGTTCCAGTTGATAGCATCTTCAGCTGTATGTTAATCGGAATGTCTTAGCGGTAGCGTTAGCCCGCATTCGAGAGGTCGTCTGTTCGATTCCCGGGTGGTTTCTTCAAATAGGCGACCCCAGGGCGGCTTATAATTATCTCCCCTTAACACTGTAATCTTAGATATTTATTGCTAGGCTATCATAAAACACCTGTTCCTTAAATAAAGAACAGCAGTTAATAACTAAATTCTTTGTAAGTATATCTTAGTGTCTATTTACAGTACCCAGGTTGTATCTTTTCCTACCTAAGGCGGGTTATCATATTTTAACATGTAAACTAGCTAACAAATACATACTATACATATTTAGGCTAAACCAATGAAGCAACCAAAATTAAATTTGGAAGTCAACATAAAATAAGTGATAGCCAAATAACATTGCAGGTCTGGTTTTTCAAACACATATCTACTTCTCCAATAGTAAATTTACATTCATTAAATAAACTTTAATAAACTATGTTTAATAACATTATAAAACAATGAATTGGGAATAATGTGTAGCGTTTCAGCTGTCTTCTATATATAACAAACAGTACATTCTTGAAGTGGACAAGAATACACAGCTTTCCTTAATTATACTGGTTTTCATAGCCAGTATTTTCGAATGACACAAATCCTAGTGTTAAATATGTGGAATATAATAAATCAATACATTGTTTTCAAGGCATTCTTAACAATTGAACATACTGAATTCTAATGAATCACTAGTATATTTCGAAAAGTACATTTTCTAGATATGAAGCAAGCTATTGAACCTACAAGTTAATGACACCGAGAATTCGGAATTTGAAGTCCTATAAATTGCGTAAAATGAGCTAAAATATCCTAAACAATTCCTAATAACTTGGAAAGCTCAGATTAAAAATATGATGCAAATTAATTAGTATTTTAATGTTTAGTTTTCATTACATATTTACATACTGACTATTTGAAGCCCAAGCACCAAAAATGAAATAGAATGTTCCAATAGCTTTATGATTTGTTGAGATTAATCATCAACATAACTATTGGCTGGCCCCATAGCTCAATCGGTTGAGCTCTTGCCTACCGTGCTACGCGCCCCGGGTTCTATTCCCGGAGTTGAGGTGGGGATTTTTCTCCGACCAAGATAATTCCTCGTTTTCCCCAAAGTCTGGAAGTGTGAATGAGAGTGCGAATGTGTGCCTGATCTAATTATTAAACCCCAACGAGTACGAGTTAACACCATCGATATGTTCCAAAGGAGAACGGCCGCCGATATGACCATTGGAGTTAAAGGTCGTGGAACAAAAAAATAATTACATAAGCCTATTATTAAAATAGAACGTGTGTCATTTTTCCCCAATTAGCGTTTTCATTACACTCTTGTTGATATGCATTTGTACGTATTTTAGCACTGTATCACTATCATGTAATAGCAAAATGTTATTTTCTTTTAAATAGAATTAAAACTTTTGTTTATTAATTACAACATTCTAGGGTGTGAAGTGAAAATCTTTACACATATAGCCCGCCTCGGTAGCGTAGATGATAGCATATCTGCCTCACATTCAAGAGGTCCTGAGTTCGAATCTCAGTCAGGGTGAGTTACCTGGATAAGGTTTTTCCGGGGCTTTCCCTTATCCTGAAAGACGAATGTCGGGTAACTTTAAGTTCCATGGACCCCGGATGCACTGAGCATTATTTCACCCATTTCATTCATCGTCCGATATGACTAAATGTTGGAGGAAGTAAATTACCAAAAAAAAATAGACATATAGGACGGTCTTTCCTTCAGTCGTATAACATATAATGAATTAATAAACTCAATCCGTATAATTCGTTTTTGTCTTAGTATAAAATGACTAGTTATAAGAAGATAAAATGCAAGAAAGGTCATTGAGACCTTCAAAAGGCTTTAAAATGAAAATAAAAAATAAAAAAGGACATTTATTATTATTAAATTATTATTAAACTATTATTATTATTATTACTATTACTATTATTATTATTATTATTATTATTATTATTATTTATTAATTATTATTATCATTATTATTATTATTATTATTATTATTATTATTATTATTATTATTATTATTATTATTATTATTATTATTATTATTATTATTATTATTATTATTATTATTATTATTATTATTATTATTATTATTATTATTATTATTATTATTATTATTATTATTATTATTATTATTATTATTATTATTATTATTATTATTATTATTATTATTATTATTATTATTATTATTATTATTATTATTATTATTATTATTATTATTATTATTATTATTATTATTATTATTATTATTATTATTATTATTATTATTATTATTATTATTATTATTATTATTATTATTATTATTATTATTAATTATTATTATTATTATTATTATTATTATTATTATTATTATTATTATTATTATTATTATTATTATTATTATTATTATTATTATTATTATTATTATTATTATTATTATTATTATTATTATTATTATTATTATTATTATTATTATTATTATTATTATTATTATTATTATTATTATTATTATTATTATTATTATTATTATTATTATTATTATTATTATTGTTGTTGTTGTTGTTGTTGTTATTATTCTCTTACTATTAGATACTTTAAATACGTTTATGACCAGATAGATTGTGCTGCAAGGTAAAAAGAAAATGTAATAAGGGAAAACATGCTAGTCAGATGTCTAAAATGGAGTTGGTATATGATGGTCTTAACATTTCATACGAGAAAAAACTGAAAAGCACATGAAACAAATGATGAAGAATTGCAAAATTCAAATAAAAATAGACATCTCAAAACTGGGTGATACTATGAAAAAAGTTATTTTAAATAAATTCTGTGTTTTAAATAAATGTGCAGCTTGTCAGTTATGTAAAACTATATAAAATTACTTCCTAATGAAGAGAGCTCCACAAGTTATTTTCATAAAGCTCAAAATATATATTTTGCCATGTAAATATATTAAATTTACGATATTTTAAATAAACGTAGAACCGTTTTTGAGAAAATTAAAAATGCCCAAAGATTTCTTTATGCAAACGTCATTTTGGATGGAAGCCTTTCTTTTAAATCTGTATCATAGCAGTGAGAAATGATGGACCTAAATAACATCACACACACACACACACACACACACACACACACACACACACACACACATACACACACATACACACACACATACACACATACACATCAAATGCGGTCATTTTACTAAAATGCATATTTTTGTTTTAATTCATTGGACCTCAAAAGTGCATTTGTGGTGAAATCAGATATTGGAGAAAGTAAAAACGTTTGGGTCTCTAAATTCTTGGTGTATTTTGTAAATAAATTAATCTGCTCTGGAAGAAATTTATAAATTAAAAATATTTAAATATGGCTTTACGAAGCGTTTAAAACTAAAGGAAAAGGTATGAAAGCAATTTAGAAATATAATAAAGAAGTGAAACTTTGCATGTGTACTATCTCCTAGTACAATGATCTCACACAGAAAAGATAAATTGTGGAATTTTCGTCTGTTATAGTTGTAATAATGGAGTAAATTATTAGTTCTAAAATAATGAGTCCATTGATTAATAAAGTCACTGGCTCACAATATACATGCGTTTTTTTTTTTTTTTTTTTTTTTTTTTTGTTTTTTTTTTGTAATTTACTTCCTCCAACTTTGTTATATCAGACGATGAATGAAATGGGTGAAATGATGCTCAAATGAGCCCGGGGTCCATATAGCTTAGAGTTACCCGACATTCGTCTTTCAGGATAAGGGAAACCCCCGGAAAAAAACCTTATCCAGGTAATTCACTCTGACCAAGATTCGAACTCGGACCTCTTGAACGTGAGGCAGACACGCTATCACCACGCTACCGAGGTGGGCATACATGCGATGTGTATTAAAAATGAACCATGAGAATCCAGGTGCTCTTATATGAAGACTTAATGGATAGAGAAACTTTGAAACATACAATTTTATCTCTGAAAATAGCGCCAAAATTCCCAAAATAACCATTTTTTTTTCAGAAACCAACATCAAGACTCTTCAAATGTGGTAACGGTTTCAAACGACAGTTTTACAGCTCCACCCTAAACATTTGAAAAAGTCCGCCACAAAACTAAAACAAGTAGAGAAAAAGAAAACACCATTAAGCTATATTCATTTATGCACATCAACCGTCAGTTGTCAATGTCCCATAGCGTACTGCGCGATGCGCAGACTTTTTCGGTTACGACACGCTGTTTGAAATTTTCAATAAAGATACAAACCTTCATAATAATATTCCCAGCATTTAGTAGAGCCTTAGATAAAAACGTTTTTGCATTTTTACAAGTTGTTTTCTATTTCTCTTGTGCAAATTTATACGAATGCCTAATTTATATTATAAAATGGTATGTGATATAATAAAGGTACAATAGCATTAGATACGTTCTGTAAAACTATAAAATGTTATATTTGTTTATTGTTTATGGAATCGATTAGGTTATTAAATATTGTGAAATGCAACAGTCACCTTCTGTGGATGAGAATATGCATTTCAATTTAATGGGAACACTATAAATAACGCATAAATATTTGAATAAATCAGTTTAATTTAAATGCTTCATTTCTCTAAAAAATATTTTACTAAATCCTGAAATATTAAAAATTAAGCAATAAAGATGACATATTTTATTCCTGGAATACACTATAAATTTAATTTGAGAAAAAGCTTTGTAAATAATTGAATGTTTCTTAGGGGGATATAATTTTATATAATAATTTTAATAAATTCGTTAAAAATACTGAAATGTTTGGATGACAATAATGTCACACAGTGAACCACGGAAAAAGCCCAAATAAAACTATTTTATTAGCAAGAGATATTCACACAAAACTGTTTACTCACATGATGAAATGGAGCAAGTAACAATGAGTCCACACTATTCACAAAAACAACAGAAGCACATGCAACAAACACGCTGCTAACACACGATTTATCACAACGCAACAATGCACGAGAGAAACGCCGCTTCACTTAACCAGCGAAATTACTGCAAAAGAACAGAGAGACTACTGCCGAGTGACGGGACTACAGCCGAAGAGTTGCGAACTGCCCGCCCGCGACGTCTAGACTCGCTCTTTCCCCACCCCTCAGCGAGCCTTGTCATGCGCACGCGCCATGGCTCCAGTCTGGATGCTGCTGCAGACTCCAGTTGATAAAATAAACACATGAGAACTGCGGTAATCTTTCTCATCAACGATGCGATCATACCGACAATGCGATCTTATACAATCGGCTTCCTTATTTCCTCACATTAAAAATATGCATATCTCCCTTTCTGTTCAATCAACAGATCAGGAGTTTGAACCCGTGACTCATGGATTACAATAAGGGGAATATACATAGTTACTTTTCTTTTCTCTTCGTGCTTTCCTTCTCACCTCAAACTGGAATTAAAAAATAGAAACGAAAGCAAATGAAGAAAGAGAACAGACAAAAACAGAAAAGTTTACTGCAACTGTAAGAGGAAAGAGAACAGAATAGAAGAGAATGGGGCAGAAAAATGTTAAACGAACCGAATGGAGAGAAAAGAGAACTAGAGGTAATAAGAAAAGATGAGGAAACATATTTCCAATCACGACAGTGGTACCTCGTTTTTCAGACTTTCCCATTTTAGACTGCAAATACTCATTTTGCAAGAAAACTTGAATAAAATAAAAGTTTATCGAAAGAAATGGAAACAAGCAAAAGGGAAAGTCATACAGAAGATCCGCGAGGTAAAAAAGAAGAATGAAATATAAGACACTAAAAGGAGAAGGAAGAGAAAAATATCAAAACAGAAGGGAAAAGCACATGAAAACTAAAAGAAAATTAGAAATAACGCAGAAAAAAGAATTGTAAAGGAAAAGAAGAAACCAGAAAGGAAAGTGCAAGAACAGAAAAGGAGGAGAAAATAAAACAATAGAAGGACGAGAGAAGATTACCGAATAAAATAAGAAGAAAAGAAAGAATTATCTTCTTTACTTCTCCATTATTACTGGTTTATGTTTACTTCTCTTTTGTGATTTTTTAGCTGTATAAAGTGCTTTAATCGTAATGCTATCGCACCACAAAGTAAGCGAAATTATAACCGAAAAGAAGTCGAATAAGTAGTTTACATATCTGTTTACAGATCTGGCTGAAAAATAAGTGGTAACTTTACTTGTTATTCATACTTCAAAGCAGTGTTAAAATTTTAGTTTAAAGTAACCAAGAGAGTTCTCTGATAACTTGTGATGATCACATTCAAAAGATACTGAGTTCATACCGTCGACCATCCTTTAGCTTTCACAGAGTTTCCCTGGTCGGTAGACGAATGCTGGAGTGGTTTCTTATACACTACCACGAATTTATTTCCAACAGTTCCCTTTCATTCCTTTCTACTTATCTTCTTATATCGTGTAGTTTTCCTGGTACAGGGCAGATGGCGCGGATGCCAACTGAAACGAAAGAAATTTCTCCTTGGATATTGGTCAACACTCCCTTTAAACAACTCCAGCAGCGGAATGGGTCTTCGAGCCCAGAATTGTTAGAGAATTTTGTTCAACTACATGTATAACCTGTGTTCCTGCGACTATGTCCTGCATGAATCCTTCACTTTATCACCTTTTTCTGAGGAAGTAGTAACCATAAAAATATACCAAATCCGAAGTTCACAAAGTGTCCCCCGTCCCGTATCATAACCCATAAGCTGTATTTGCTAAAAATGAGCTTAGGCTGGTCAGCCTAAGGTCTGAGTACCCAAAATGATTTCCAAAGGAAGAAACAGATCTGACATGCTCACTCAGAACACAGTAATGATGAGATGCAGACATTGCGTCCAGTTTGTCAACTTCTTTCCTCAAGGAGCTGGGTTTTGTCTTTTCACTTTCTTCTCTTTTTTTCCCCCCCTCTCTTTGCCCACACTCTTATTTAAACAAGCTGTTCAAATGAAAGAATAAACACTCATCATGCCATCTTGTCGTTATGCTCACAGACTGCAAATGTCAAAACTAAATGAAAAAAAAAGGGTTGAAGTAAATTTGTGGTTTTGTTAAATTTTACACATTCACTTTACTACGAGGGCTGTCCAATAAAGAATGCTCACATTTTTTTTTTTTTTTTTTTTTGACAACCTACCTTTACTCATCCTCGTAATTTTGACAGTCCTGCTCAAAACAATCTCCCCTGAATGAGATGTACTTGTCCCAGCGTTTCTGGCAGTCTTCAAAGACATGCTGGAAACCATTTTTGAGAGATCCTTCAAAATCGCCTCCGCAGCCTTCACCACTGCTTCTGATGATGAATAATGCCTCCCACGAAGGCGTTTCTTCAAGTTAGGGAATAGAAAAAAGTCACATGGGGCTAATTCTGGACTATAGGGAGGGTGAGGGATGCACTTCACGTTGATTTTTGCAATATATTCAGCAACAACATTGGCAATATGCGGCCACACATTTTCGTGGTGCAGCATCCAATCTGCTCCACGGAAATTTGGTCTTTTGCGCCTGATACGGAATTGCAATGTTTTCAGGATACACCTGCAGTATTTTCCAGTTACTGATGTGTGTGCAGGTACAACATGCTGATAAACCGTTCCATGAATATCAAAGAATGAGATGACCATAACTTTCCCAGCAGAAGCAACCACTTTTGCTTTTTGGGGGTTGGTGATGAAGGGGATTTCCACACTGAGCTTTGCTGTTTGCTCTCAGGATCAAAATGATGTAGCCAAGTTTCATCAGCAGTGATTACGATTGAAGGAAACTCCAGATCTTCCTCTAACATCAACTTTAACTATATGTTACCTCCATTGTGGCGGTAGACGATTATAGCATATCTGAACTTTCCTGGTTCTCAAAGGCGGGAACCAGGAGTCCCAGCAATGAAACTACTACGGCGTGTTTGTTTCACATTAAGTTAAGAGAATATAAGATTGAATTTTAATGCAAAAAATTATGACCGTAAAAAATTATAATCATTGTTTATTGAACAGCCCTCGTATTTTATTATTGCCTTCTCTGCCATTGCTCTCCTATATTTCATTTACCTCTTTTTTCGTGGTTCTTTTCCTATTTTGTTTTTCTTAACCTATTTCCCCACTTCGTTTTGCTTTCGTCGTATTTACGTTATTCTATTAAAAGATCAAAATAAAATTATGTTAGAAAATAAGTTGATTATAGCAATAAATTACCAATGTCTACATTAACCTGAAGTCATGCTAAAAACTAACAATTTGGGTAGGTACAATACAATTGAAAAATTCAGTGCCATAGATGGGGTTTGAACTATGGATCTCTCGGTCTCTTCGATTGCCCTAGCTATTGAGCTACCATGACGAAGTGCCAGCAAGACATTAAATTCTCCAACTGAAAATGCGAGTCACCGGACCATGGTTCAAATATCTATGGCATTGAATTTTTCAGTCTGATTCTACGTATCCAAACCTCTTCCTACACGTAGCTAGTGTGAAAGAACAATTAATTTCCAATACTAATAGCGTTAGAAGTCAAAAGTTTACTACTTGTAATTATTGTAATTATATCGAGAAGGTGATCTAGGCTGTAGCGTCTGTAGATCATATCTAGAGGTCAACCTCCTTGATATATGGGGTTTTTCTATGGGTTTCGCCGGATTGTTAGTGAATGCTGGGAAGAATAATTACACCCCCCCAAATTTCCTGTCCCTCTTCTTCATATTTCATTTTGGTTGGCTGAGTTGTAAGTGTTGGCGTTGCATGGCAGGGAATTTTATCTCTGAAAATCCATGCCCTCCGTATAGGAGGAGGCTTCGAGTCCCGGTCTCCCCAGGGGATGTGTGAGCCTGCAGAGAGGGATGGAGTCTTGCATGAAGTATCACCGGGAAGTTCCAATCCGTAGCTGTTAGAGTCATCACTGCCTGCTATTATCTCTCCTTAGGCCACACTTAGCACCTTTCACCTCACCCTTCTCTCCCAGCGGATAAAGTACAAACGATGTCGTAGATCGAGGCACTAGGTCCCCTCTTCAAAATTGTCACAGAGTTACATAATCATTTTAATATTTCAGTGACATTTTAATAACTAATTTGAAGTTTAACGCCCTAATACTCAGGTATATCAGTTCATACAGTGGAGATTAGAAGCAATAACTTCTGATGTTCTCTTTATTCGAATGACCTCTGCATAAATGCTATACCGTAAGTGACAAAAATCTTACTATCCAAAAATTCCTTTGAAAAACAATTTCTGTGATTTTTTATAGCGATTTTCGAGATATTTCTTGATATTGGTTGAAAATGTCCAATACTTCTAACTTTATCAAACGGAAAGAGATTTGATTTTCTTCCCTCTTGATCATGTAAAGGAAATGGAATTTCAAACCATCACATAGCGATAACCTCTTAAATGTTAACTATTGCCTAGGGTCAGCCGTACGTTCTATCCCCTTGTACCACAAGAAAATAAGCAATAAAAATCATTGCTACAAATGTTTATCTCATTTAAATGAAGTAGCTATGATGTTGTAATGATGGTGTGTTGAAGAACAAGTAGAGAAAGTCTTGTGAGTGAAACACGTTAGATTTTTAAAGTCATTTTGACTTATTACACCAAATCGGAACAAGTTATTTTCTCACGTCCTTCAGGTCTCCTTTTTCGTAATTAACGTTGTCTCTGGAGCCGAATAGTGGTTTCAGACATATGCACATATTCATCATCTTCATCAGGATGGGCCAGTTTGACTTGTTCAGGCTCAGAAGTCATTCTCCCATCGGCGTCGAGATCCTCAAACATCTCCAGTTCCTTTGGGTTTATATTGCATTGCCTGTTTTGCCGGTCTATTATTCTGCATTCTGAGTATGTGGTCCTGGCAGTTTTGTTTGTAATTCTTAATTTTATCATTTAAGTTAAATATTTTTAGTTGTTCTTTGGTAGCTTCTATTATCATAGGGTCTGTGAGGGAATATCCAGCAACATTCTTCTTTCCTTCTTATTCATGACCCAATTCTCTGAACCACAAATCAAGATGGTACTGCCATCGCCTTATAAAATTTTAGCATTGTTTCTTCTTGTGTTTTATTTTTTAGCGTTCTTCTAATAGTTGAAATTTATAAATTGTATTTTTCAAATCTTTGACATTATCAAAAAATCATATCCTAAATAATTGAAATTATGAACCTATTCTATTGTTTTATTACCGTTCATTACTTTTGTTTTTTTGGATGTTTTCCCAGTAATGCAATTACTTTCGTTTTTGTTACCGATATATTTAAATTATAAGTTTTCATTGCCTTCTCCAATTTAAATATCGCTACTTGTATCAACATATTTTAATTTTATGCCATTATAACCTAATCATCAGCAAATAGGATATTTTTTTGGTTTTGCCTTTAGGAAAAATCCATATGACCATCGAAGGGAAATAGGATAGTTCAGCAACTCTGTTTTTGCAGTATATGAAAAGAGATATGTCTGCAAATAAAACTAAAAAGTAATGGATTTATTTTTGAAACGCCATTCCTTAGTTAAGACAGTCTTTTTTTCATTCTGTGCTTTTAACTATAAAAACTACAGGAACTATTTCATTGCACCCAATAGTCCTATATGGAGTACAGATATTTAAACTTTAAATAAGAAAATACTGTTTTTCTTATAAAAAAGTCATCCAAATATGTTTGTGTGTGTGTGTGTGTGTGTGTGTGTGTGTGTGTGTGTGTGTGTGTGTGTGTGTGTGTGTGAACAGCGTAAGTAAAAAATGAATACATCGATTAAAACCACAGCTCTGAGTATGAGGTATGATGATTTCAAGAAAATACTCCAAACTATCGTTGACGTAAAATTTTTTTTTGAAATATTTGATTTCATTAAAAGCGATAAAATTATTTTAATTAAATTACCATAAACGTAAAACATTTTCATGAAAAATGAGAGGTATTCTTTGAATTTGTGGTGATCTCTGAAGTCCTCTTTATCCTTAATGACATTTGTAATGAAAAGTGGTATTCAAATGATCAAAAGTGGAGGTGGTAAATTAGTTTGATTATTTAGGAATGAGACTGTGTTATAATTGAGTGTGGGAGCACATGGGAGAAAGAAAAGAGTGAAAAGGAAGATAGCAATGTCTGGGGTAAGGAACTGCAAATACAAATTACCAGATATATCAGTAAAGTGGCTTGAAAGAATTTATGAAGCAATAGTAAAATAAAAGGTGATATATCGTGTGAATTAAGGAGGTCTATGTTGTATACATATATGAACAGTTTTGTAAAGAGGTATTGGATTTGAATAAGTCATCGGTAAAGTTAGGGTGGAATTTGAAAGATCCTGCAGAAGTGGGTTTATTATAGAAAGATGCTTAAAATACTGGTACAGATGTATAAAAAGGATGATGACAATATTTTAAAAATATGTTGAGAACAACAGAAGAGCTCAACATGTAAGATAGATGGTTGTCGGAGCTAGAGAGAAAGTTGGATGGAATAGGAATGGCGGATATCTGGCAGGAGGGAGAAAGAAATGTAAAGGATTTTTGGACAATGATTAAGAACAGGGTAGAGGATATTAACAGACAATTAACATGGGGAAACTTGATACGTAGGAAATCGCTAAATGCATACATGAAAATGAAAAGAGAATGGAGAAGAGAAACATACTGACTTATATGAGAGATGTGAAAGGGAGGGTTTAGCTTCATTAAGGACAGGAGCCATATTAAAAGGGAATTTACCAAAGGAATACATTTTATGTGGAAATAAAGTAAGCATAGAGCATTATGCAGTGCAATGTAAAGAAATAAAAAAACTGGAGGAAATTAATATGGGATAAGAACTGTGATAATAAAGGAGCTTGCGTACTAACTATAAATTCCTTACGTTGAAAGGAGAGAAAAGAATAAGGGAGGTGGGGATCTATGCAGACAAAATCATAGACGAATGGATCAGAAGGGTAAGGAAGTTAAGAGGCAGAGAAATGGAGGACACAACGGAATATTAGGGCAATGTTGCATAAGGGTTAGAATAGGGGTAAAAGATCAGGGAGCCAATTCCACTATTATAACTCGTAAAATAAGCAGCTGACAAATTTATGCTTAGAGTAAGTAGTATTGGGAAATAATAGTTGTGACTGAAATTGTAAGAAGTATTATATGTTTAAGTACAAATAAACTAAACTAAACTAATGATATATGTATTGGTAATCGAAAGAGACAAAATTGTTACTACACTAAAAGCACAGTTTATGCCATTCATTGTTTAAATTGAGTGTTTCAAAGATGATCCTCATTATTAGTTTTAATTTTGAAATATCTGTACTTTACTTAACTGTAAAGTCCTTCTCTCTCTCATTCTTATGTAAAGAGAACGAATTACAATGGCAATGCATAACGATAGGCTCTTTAAAATATCTTACTGTCGCTTTGCTTACTCTATGCTTCAACGAAAGGTAAACATTAATTTAAAATTTTCTGGATTAACCAAAGTAGAAAAGTAAGCCTTAGTAAGAATAGCTTCAGAAGAGAGAGTAGAAAAGGTCCTTTAAATGCAGTAAATATTTTAATCTTTTAATCAAATTGTGCTTCCACTCCCTGCTCTGACCTATTTAATTTACACTTTATTTTCACGTAATAATCACATGGTGTAGAACTCGTATCATAGTAACAGACCTGTTCTGTAATGTTGTCGTGTAATGATGTGAATGTTAAGATATAATTACGTCGTAAACTTTGAATATATCCGCTTTTGATTTTGCGCTGTTAATTACTTGTGTTAGCCTGTAGACGCCACTGGCCTGTCCTTGGTCTCCCGTAATGGGATGGATGCCACCAAACCGGCTGGGACACTCCCGAGTACAGAACCTTGCAGAACGAACCAATCCAAACCGATTGATTCCGCATCGATATTGTGGAATACTACTGTTACTCATACAAAACTACATAGACTCATTAACCTTAATTTCCCCTCCCAAAAATGTCGATCAATCTAGAGAAGTTTAGAACATGTTCTGAGAACTAAAAACAAAAGATGGTTATTTATTTATGTGCGCGTACCGAGAGTACAGTGCGACATTTTCATCAAAATTAAGAACCTCGTGCATCTATGCATTGTCATAATTGTCGTCAAGGTACGTGGCGAGGGAGGAAGTCTTGAAGAAGATGATCAGTGCCAGAGGGTTACATAATCGCCAGCGAAAGATTCTTATACCGAAACTTTCCAGGATAGAAAGTTCTACAAGGAGAAACTTCAAGAAACATTTGCATCAATATAACGCGGGAACTGGTTTGTGGTGGTAGATAGGCAGCCAGCTAACGAGGAGCTGGAGGCGAGTTGACTAACATTCAACACTGCAAGATTATAATTAGAAGAAAACTTACACATGACTTTTTAATGACTTCATACAAATAATTTGTACAAATTATTCTTATAATATCCTACTCTTCTAGTTGCTTCATATTAATCCAGATAGACATTTGAAAAAATGCTTTATTATATATTTTCTTGCAGGTACAATGGGAGTAGGAGAGTAGAGTAGGTTTAAGGGGTAATCAAATCTTCTAAGATATATTTGTATGTGATGGCTTTAAAATTTCATTTTATTTTCATGGTCTAGACGAGAAGGGTGAATAAATAACGATTTCCCATTTTATATTTATTTAAAATTCAAACCACGAACAAGATATAATTTGAAAACGGTTACCTACACAACAAATTATTATTTGACATAAGTTGTGTACTTTAATAAGATCTACGTGTGTTTGTATAATAAGATTTTGTCTTATTTCGCACAGTTTACGAACTTATGCAAACGTCATTCAAAATATAAAGGACTTTAGAGGCTATTCCTGGAAAATTCAACATATACATTTCATTTGTTATAAGAAGTCTAAAACTTATGCTATTTTAGCTAAATTCAAAAATATTGAACTTATATTGGTATTTAACAGAATTTTAGTTTTTGAGTTATGCTTTTGACAAACAGACGTACAGATAAAAATACTGTTTTACAAGCAAATAAAAAGAAATTGGGGACGAGAAGCATATCTAGATTACTGCAATAGGCAAGAGAGAGAAGGGTTAGCATGGATGACAACAGGAATAATAGTTCTAAGAGGGTTAAGAGGTAGGGAAAAGGGAATTTGTGAATTGTGTGGGGGAAAAGAAAGCATAGAACTGTAACTGAATGCGAGGAGGATGCAATATGGAGAAAAAAGGTTTGGGAAGAAAAATGGGAGAAAGTAGAGAAGAGGATAGTAGCTATAAAAATGTTAACGGGCAGGGAGGAAAAGAAGGTAAGAAGTTTTGGTGAGTTCTTGCAGAAAGTAAAAGAAAAATGGGCCAAAAAGGTGAAAAATGTAAGAAAGGAAGAGGCGGGGAAAGAAAGGGACTAATTAAGTAATCAAGGAGGTATGGAGGTTAAGAGCTATCTGGCAGAGCAAAAGACCAAAAGACCATGCAAGCCAAGGTAGCAACAAGGTAACGACAAATAAATGAAGCCAAAAGTTGTAAGTTGTAAAATTTTGGAATATGCATAATAAATAAATCATATCATATCACTCACAGAGCGTATCATATATCACAGAGCATTTGCAGGATGGGGGATTAAGAGAGTCTAAAAGTACGAATTTCTGGTGAATTATTATTATTATTATTATTATTATTATTATTATTATTATTATTATTATTATTATTATTATTATTATTATTATTATTATTATTATTATTATTATTATTATTATTATTATTATTATTATTATTATTATTATTATTATTATTATTATTATTATTATTATTATTATTATTATTATTATTATTATTATTATTATTATTATTATTATTATTATTATTATTATTATTATTATTATTATTATTATTATTATTATTATTATTATTATTATTATTATTATTATTATTATTATTATTATTATTATTATTATTATTATTATTATTATTATTATTATTATTATTATTATTATTATTATTATTATTATTATTATTATTATTATTATTATTATTATTATTATTATTATTATTATTATTATTATTATTATTATTATTATTATTATTATTATTATTATTATTATTATTATTATTATTATTATTATTATTATTATTATTATTATTATTATTATTATTATTATTATTATTATTATTATTATTATTATTATTATTATTATTATTATTATTATTATTATTATTATTATTATTATTATTATTATTATTATTATTATTATTATTATTATTATTATTATTATTATTATTATTATTATTATTATTATTATTATTATTATTATTATTATTATTATTATTATTATTATTATTATTATTATTATTATTATTACTATTATTATTATTATTATTACTATTATTATTATTATTATTACTATTATTATTATTATTACTATTATTATTATTATTATTATTATTATTATTATTATTATTATTATTATTATTATTATTATTATTATTATTATTATTATTATTATTATTATTATTATTATTATTATTATTATTATTATTATTATTATTATTATTATTATTATTATTATTATTATTATTATTATTATTATTATTATTATTATTATTATTATTATTATTATTATTATTATTATTATTATTATTATTATTATTATTATTATTATTATTATTATTATTATTATTATTATTATTATTATTATTATTATTATTATTATTATTATTATTATTATTATTATTATTATTATTATTATTATTATTATTATTATTATTATTATTATTATTATTATTATTATTATTATTATTATTATTATTATTATTATTATTATTATTTGTAAGAATTTGCCATATAATTGTTAATTCGCCGTTATGCAAAGCATAACCACATATACTTTAGGATATAAGTTAGTTTATAAAATATATTTTATAAAGTTTTGTTCACAAACGTGTGCTCTGCCAGATTGCTATTAATGTCACATTCTACTTAAAAAAAGTTATAGAAGTGCCTTAAATATTACAAAAAAAAATGTTTGTTTTTGTGCTGTGTCCCCAATATACCAACAGCTTTGTTTTTACCACCCTTCATTTGAGTTCTTAGGAGATTAAGATATTTCTGTTTTACGCTATCGATGAAATCAAATATGAAAGTAAAATGCAGAAACAAGCTTTTTGTTCTATAGAAACATGGATAAACTGGGAGAAAAAAACCAGATAAATTCAAAAGACATGCGAAGAGTGAAGCTTTGGCAAGCATTCAATAGCAAGAACGCTGTTAACTGGAGTCTTTCCAGTCCTTATATAGTGGTGTGATTTGAAATGCATATTGGAGCTTAGTGGATCATGGTTGTGTGTAGAAACGTCCACGTAATGCTTTATACTTACTTAAATGTAACAACCAAATAACCATAATCAGTTAGGCAGTAAACCTAGGGAATTCAATCTATGAACCCTATCGCACGATCAATAACCAATGCTGCGTTTTGGAATCCTGCAAATCTCAATGTATGTATATTAATAACTTAATAAGGAATGAAAGCCTGGATGTATAGGCAACTTCTAATACTCTGCGGATATGCATGTGATATATAGCACATTACAATTCAGTAGTCTTTATTGATGAAATATAAGTGAGGAAAGAAACAAATAATTATTTATTACACCAATGCATCTAGGAGATACCTCAATAAGAACAGGTGAGGTTCACATTCGCGAGTTCCCAGGATCGATTCCCTTTGGAGACCCTGAGTGTTTTTTAAACTTCCCCAGGTCAGTGATGGCTAATGTTCGAGTAATTTCTAATGCCGCGCATTTTCACATCTCCAGAATCATGACATCTTATTTTCTCATCGGAGGATCAGGCGAGTGGATGACGTGGGCATATGCCGATAGAATTTGAGTAATTTTCCGTACTGGCGTGAGATGTGTAACGCATCCTCAGAGTGACATAGCACATTCTGTTTAATTACTACAGTTCTTAAGAGTCCCATTCTATAATGGACGTGAAAGGCCACTTAATTTTGTTCATAGGTATCATTCACATGAGGCTCGTTTCTGTGCTATGAATCTGCGAAATGGGCCTACCGGTTTTATTTCCCTTCCGAAGTAAGTCATGATAAGGACAGACCCGAAAAGAAATCCATCACCCTTCACCGGATTTGAAGCCGATATTTCGGCTAGCACGTTACCTCTAAGTTGTATGTGTATATGTGTGGCATCGTTTACACAGTAAGATAACTGTCCTGCAAAATAAAATTTTGGTTCGCAGTTTGTGAGATCAAAGTTGATAGTGTCTAACTTTGATGTGCTAAATTGAATGGTGCTCTCCATTTTTCTCTCTCGCGTAAGGTTTTCTTACAAAATAAATTTTGAAAGTACTGCTTTTGATGTAAAAACACGTGCATTACAAAATAAATACAGAATGAAACATTTACGATCTGAGAGGCCATATTAACTAACTTGAATGTCTAAATTGAATGAGTAGTGCTTTCTACTTTTTCTATCACGCAAGGTTGTCTCACAAGTCACAAATTAAATTTTAAAAATACTGCTTTTGGTGTAAACACTCGTGCATTACGTATAAAATAATGGTTTACTTAATAAACTATATCACCTCGGATTTAGAGGTATTGCGTATGACCTAATAAGCTCATATATGACTAATAGAACTCAGTTCACAGAATTAAATATTACCCAGGGAATCTTTACATTCCATAGTAAAAACATGGTATCGGGAGTTCCTCAGGGCTCCATTTTGGGACCACTACTGTTTATTTTGTACATAAATGACATTGCCAATGTAATTCATAATGGTGTTAGTTTAAATCTCTATGCTGATGACACGACGATGGGATTTCTCAATAAAGACCTTAATAACCTAGAAATACAAATGAATGAAATTGTAAATAGTATAACTAAGTATTTTAATAACTCTAAATTATGTGTTGATGCAAAAAAATTTAATTAATAATTTTCAATTTTAAAACCACTCATTTTGAGCCTCATATATACTTGGACAATGATATGACTCTACCTATCGATAATGTGGATGTTCTCGGTTTAACAGTTCACAGTAAACTAACATGGAATGAACATATTAATAAAATTGAAAAGAAATTATCATCAGCCCTTTTTGTTATACATAATATATCAAAATTTGTATCAGCTGAAACTGCCAAGATAGTCTATTTCGCTTTCATTCATTCAATTATTACATATGGCATAGAGCTGTGGGGATCAACATCTAAAGGCAATCTCAATAAAAGATCTTTACATTACAAAAACGAGCCATCAGATACATAGCCAATCTTCCAATGTATAGTCCTTGTAAGGAAGCATTCAAAACTCTTTCATTACTAACCCTTCCCAGTATCTTTATATTAAAATCCATATTGTATATACGAAATAGGTCTTTGCCTCAATGTTCAGCTATTCATAACCACAACACTAGAGGAAAACAGAACCTGATAACTCAATCACATAGATTAAAATTATATGAAAGAAAGATTGATTATATTGACAGTAAATTATTCAATAAATTACCAATAAATTTTATAAATATTACTCCATTACCTAAGTTTAAACATATATTGACTAATTTTCTTAAATCAAAAGCTTACTATGACGTGGAAAAATTTCTGAATAATAATGATATTGTAATTGACCTACGGTAACTTTTTATCAATGTATTTGTATTTACAATCATCTTTAGGTATTATTTTAGCACTTAAACTGTTATTAGTTGTAATTGTATTGATTGTCTTTATTTATTTTTAACTGGACTATGATCTTAAACAAGTTTTCGATTGTGTATACTATTGTACTTGTTATAAAGAGCAATAAATTGAATTGAAAAATAAGTACAGAATGCAAATTTGCGATCTGAGAGGTCATATTAACCAGGATGTGTTAAATTGAATGACGCTTTCCATTTTATATCGCGTAATGTATTCTCAAAAATCACAAAATAAATTTTGAAAATACTGCAATCATATATAGCGTTCAATATATAAAAAGTGCCGAATTTAATAAAAATGGTACATGTTAAGCAAAAACAGTTATTTTCGAAATCTGCGCACTTGCTTCCTTAAAGTAGCCTAATTTCTTCAAGTTTTTCTCTCTGTGCTTGTGTACCAAAGTGTACCAAAGCATGGTACATAAGAATACATATCTTATAACACAGTGTTTCAATTGTCTCTTTCTGGAACTGATTACCGCCGGCAGTTTTATGATAGAGCTATCCAACTAAAACTCATTTAAGGTTAACCCATACAAATTACGCTACAATGTGGGTGAAAGCTTCGGAACATTTAGTCGTGCAAAAGACAGGAACATTAAGTCGTAGCTTGTAGGATGGGAGCAACAAGTGGCTTGGTACAAAAACTGATTATTAGGCTCGTATGCAGCCTACAGCAGTTGCAGCTAATTTATCTAGAGCAAACACAGGAAACGATGTCAAATTATATATCAGCTGCTATTGTCCGCCCCTGGCAAGAATCGATACATTGACTTCCACCAGGGATCAAAGATTGAGTACTTCATGCTCTTGGTGTGTAGTTCATTTTAGCAAATTGCTTTCTTATCTTCACTCTTCTTAATTTAAAAAATTCACAGAAATGTCTCGAATGAAATTCTAATCGCCTATGTTTTTAAAATTGCTTATGTTATGAGCCTACTGTCACTGAAACAAGACTTTGGAAGCAAAGCAAAGCCTATTCTTCTGTCGTAGATTTACGTAAAAAAATCTTAAGTTGATAAAGAGACTTCTGAGTAAAATTCAGTAGTGTTTCACTCCCAATATATGATGGGACGCTGAAAAACGCAGCTGTTAAGGAGCATCCTTAAATAAATAGGCAAATAAAGCCAACGTCATTACTACAAATACGAGAGGGGGGCCAAAAGAAACCAGACTCTGAGGGCTCTGTCACTCATAGACATATTGCAGGGTTCTCAGGCTAGATGGTGATAGTAGAGACCTTCATGAAACAGCTGTGCAGACGGGGTCAGTGTAGAGCTGAACGTGCAAGTGTGGTATTGTGTTTCTCTAACTTTTGGCGGGTTACCTCTGCGAAATCGTTATGGCAACTTTAAAAGAACAAAGAGTGTGTGTGTGAAATTTTGTTTCCTGCTTTAAAAACTGCAACGGAGACATACCAAATGCTTCAGGAAGCTTTCCAGGAGGACGCTATGAGCCGCACACAGTTTTTCGAGTGGTTTGGGCGCTTTAAATGGGGTGAGATGTGTGTTGAAGACCAAGCTCGTTCTGGACGCCCTTCAACATCCCGAAATGAGGGGAACATTGAAAAGGTCCGCCAAAAGAGCAACGAGGATAGTCGCCAAACGATCGACCAAATTTCAGCAACGACAGGAATTAGTTGGAGCTCGTGCCAGCGGATTCTGAGGAAGGATTCGCACATGAGACGTGTTGCTGCAAAATTTGTTCCGCGCCTTCTCACACAGGAGCACATGTATGTGTGTCAGGACTTGAAAACAGAGATTGCACGTGATTCAAACTTCTTGAACAAAGTCATTACAGGGGATGAGAGTTAGTGTTACGGGTATGACCCAGAAACCAAGCAAGCGTCAAGCCAGTGGAGGACTCCCAACTCTCCCAGACCAAAAAAGCAAGGCAAGTGAGGACAAATGTGAAGACGATGATCATTGTCTTTTTTGATGTTCGTTGAATTGTGTATCGGGAATTCGTACTCCCTGGCCAGACTGTTAACCAGCACTTTTACTTGGATGTTTTAAGGCGTCTGCGAGAGGATGTGAGGAGGAAACGCCCGGAACTTTGGCGATCAGGTGACTGGTTTCTGCATCACGACAACGCTCCAGCACACACGGCCTTACGAGTGACCTACTATTTGGCATCTCAGAGGTGGTCTGTCGTTCCCCACGCTGCATATTCGCCGGACCTATACCCGTGAGACTTTTTCCTATTCCCACGAAAGAAAAAAATGCTAAAAGGGGAGCGTTATGACTATGTGGAGGCGATAAAAGCAGCTTCGCAAAGGACACTGGACAATATCAAACTTGAAGAGTTCCAAACATGCTTCCAACAGTGGGAAAAGAGACTTGACAAGTGCATCGCATGTAATGGAGGGTATTTTGAAGGTGACTGAAGTAATTTTGTAGAAAGGTTCATCAATAAAGTTTTTATTACAACAATCCGGTTTCTTTTGGGTTCCCCCTCGTATATATCAGCATTACAAACACTCTACTCCGTTAATATAACAACCATCACTACTACAACTACTACTAGAATCACTTCCAGAATTTCAATTAAAATTACTACTTAACATACGAAATACATCGGAGGATTATACAAATACCAGACCTCGTAAGATTTTCACCTTATAATATCACCTTTTACATACAAAACAATTTTCCTTCTTTTTTTTTTCAAAAAATATGTTCAATAATTTGGTGAAAATGCCTTAAATTTGTGCTACTGACAGAAAAACAAAAAGCTCTATTTTTAATTATCTAATAATATACTGGAGTTCTGTTCATTCTGGTTAAATTTTGTGTAATTTTATATACTAAAACTCGAAATAGCAATAACTAAACGTATACTGCAAATATGTTATGCATTTTTGGTGCTACTCATTTTTGAGATGTTCGCAGCTCTTGCTTTGAATTTCGCAATACTTGGCCATGCATTTGATAAAGTGTCAATTAATCAGTCTCTTCTCAGTAATCTTCTCTTTTCACCCTCGTGGGGGAATAACCAGTATAGAGCGACCCGCTTTTTATTTTGTTTTTATTTTGACAACCACATTAGCCTCAGGTATCCCCTTGGAACAAAGACCTATGATCGTTCAAAAAAATATTTAAAATAGATCAAAATGTTTACAAAATTTAATTTTAATTTAAAATATAAAATTTATAAAAATGATAACATTTGGAATTTATTTAATTATAAGAATTAAGTGCAGAGATTTTTGGAACTTCTTCCGAATTACTATTACTAATAATAATCAAAAACCTTTGAACAATCAGTGCCTGATTCAAATAGTAAATAATTATTATTGAAAAGCATTAATTCAAAATAATTATCTCATTTCGTGTGGTCTTAACGGCTTTGCAAATGAGTGACTCAATTATTACGTATTTTAATAAACTCCGCCTGTTGCTTAAAAACTTTAATAGAAAGAAGAGAATTTTCGCGCATTTTTGCAAGATGTTTCTTCTTAAGTTATTGAACAATTAAGTTTAAATTAAACACGAAACAAGATATCCTAAACAAGTGCCGCAATTTGCAAAGTTTAAACTGTCTCCCTTGGGCATTAGAAATGAGTCTTAATACTTAATTTTTGTCAAAATTCTCAAAAGATTACAAAATCTATCTTTATGACCAAAATATATTGCTTCAAATGCTTCTAAAATATTTGCTCTCACAGTCTCAAAAAATTCAACACGTGATTATGTGTTCAAGACAATGAGTTGTATTTACTCCCAATGTCTTTCATTCGAATTTGATTTTTCTCGTACTATACCTCATTAAAATCTTCCACGCAATGTAGTTTGTAATTTGTTCAAATTTTCGGAGAAACTCCGAGAGAATAAACTTAAGAAGTGTAACATGGTTCTTGCTACACTTTTAAATTGCTCAAGGTGTGACATAATTAATTGGATCACTAAGGATAATTTTTTACAAAAACAACCAGTATAGTGTCCATTTTGTGTATTAGTAATCATATAATATGTTGTATTTTTATGTTTTCCAAATTGATTTTTCTTATCATGTAGAAAACGTCTTGTACTGGTACAATAAACGTTAAATAAATACTCAATGCTTAATAAATATCAGCATATGTGCAAAACATTTATTATTTTTAAAAATTAGATAAAAACTTCAAGACATAGAAATGTCATCTTTAGATGTCAAAAGTGCAGTATAATTGATCACTTAATTAAGATATACGGCAAGAATTAAATGATAAATTACAGGTGAAAATGGAAAGAGAATTTTAAAAAATGGACACGGTAACAATAACAAACCAGATAATGAAAGGCAAATAGAGGAAAATCTGTGAGAAGACCAGGAAGTTAAGTTTAGAAGGTTTTGAGGATGGAACATCAAAAAGCCTATATTTTGTAATGTAAAAGAAGGAGAAGAAGACTGCCCCAAATCAGTAAATGTACTAGGGCTTAAATGGTTTATTCCATTGTATCGTTAACATGTTTACTTGCCACTCCCCCTCTACTGGAAAATCGGTTAATGGGACAGCTGAAGGACCAAGATGTTGGCACCAATCAGAGTGTTTCCGAAAGAAAAAGTGAAAGTATTTACAAGTTATTCCGATTAGGAATATCTCTCACGACATCTTTTGGCAAGCGGCGCTTTTCACGATTTCATTTCTTAACCTCCCTTGAGATTATTCAGACTAGTCACACGGCGTCGGAATGTCGATCAGATTACGTCTTATGCATGTGTTTCGTTCAGATAAGTGAATTAGGGCAGTTGTGGCAGAAAAAGTAAAGCAATGTTACCTCATAATATCAGGTGCGCGCCTGCCATAGGTCACTGCCGCTAACAGATGGTGCTAAGTGGCGCAGAAAAGGCATTAGTGCAGCCCTTGACCTCTCAAGGTCTCTTATGAAATATTACGTTATTCTAACATTGTTGACTGAAGAATCATAACCGCATTCATAAGCAGAATGTTTAATGCTGGCGCACATTTACACAAGAAGGAACACGAGAGCTATTGTTAGAACCCATGTTTATTATAGACAAACTCGAACTTTCCCTTCTTCCTTTCACATTCAGACATAACGAACTTTTATGCTATGCGAGTCAACCATTTGGTACTCCTAGTCACGTCCTATGCGGCGCCCACGGGCACCGAGATGCCCTTGATACGTTTTTCTGGCGCCTATCCTGAGCAAATTCATTTTTGTCGTATTTACTCTAAATACAATACGAAGAGTAATATTTAATACATAAGCAATATAAATTGCTTCAATAGCATTCGTATGAACATCTTATATTATTCTTTTTTCTGCGTTTTCCCTTGTTACCTTCACAAGCTTCTTTCATTTATATTCCATTGCTTTATTGATGCATTCTTCCCAATATAGCGCCGGTCCTCCTCTTCCTACTAATGGTTATAATTTTAAGCACATTTACTTATATAAACAAAAATATTTTTAAACATCTGAGTAACAATGAATTATTTACACGGTATTCATATAACATTAAGTTTGTTGTTTGACCGTGTCCCAAACACGTGGTAATTAATGTACACAGCAGCGTGCTGCTCTTTGCAATTCGCACACTGGCGCTCCTCTAGGGGTTTAGGACAGTCCTTCAACATATGAGGCTCAGCACACCTCAGGCACGCAGGCTTACGCTCGCTGGTGGAAGCCCATACATCGAAAGCGTTAAACTTTCGCGACTGTGAAGATCAGCCTTCTTTTCCATTGCTATATGTAGTTGAAAAGTTTCTGAATTCAAAATTAGTGAAGAGATACTAAAACTATATATTGCAAATATGTCGTAGACAGTTATGCCCTTTTAAATTTTATAAACTTGAAATCGATTTTAGAAGCCAAAATATGGGGTTAATATGATTTCCTGATTTTCATGAATCATTTTAAAACCACGTGATCCATTTTCATACATCTAAGAAGTGCTTAAAAACTTGAAACTATTTATCAATAGCTTGTAATATTGGAAATCGATAACGTAGGTTGACTCCAGAAGAGCATATAGTTGCTTACTTGTAATCTCCACACCAAGAATTAGTTGATTTCTGATTCTAATTCCTTTAAAAGATTCCACTACATAGACTCAGAAAGACTATACTTATCTGTATCATTAGCTGATGTACAATTTTATGGATGATTAAAGGAAATCTTAAGGAGGTCTAATAAAGTTAGAAATGGAAGAACTCATATCAAGTAGACAAATCTTTGAAATCCTTCATGTAAATGACTGAAATTTTGATCTGGTAGAGAGAAGTAAATATTATACAGTCTGAACTGATTTCAAAATGTACCTGTTTCTTTTACCGTCTTTACTGAGTAATTAAAGTAAGTAGGGCGAACACTGCATGCATTCCAGTACGAAAATTTGATATCGAGATTACACTGTAAATTGTATGAATGTATAGAAAATAACATCTACAAATGTGTACGTGTGTCAATATGTGAAAAAAATTGTATTAAAGTTCTGCATGTGTTAAAGCACATAGTTCATATCAAATAAAAGTATTCGTAACCTCAAAGATTTCCGAGATGTTCTTATTCTTTTTTTTAATTTTAATATACTCCATGATTCTCTCAATCGCATATGGACATTCTTTGCTTTCCTCAAACTTTTTGTGTGTTTATGTAAAGAGAATAGAATTTCAAAGCCACCACGTAGAGAGTGGCTTGCAAAATATTTAATTATTGATTTATTTTTATGTATTTTTATGAATTTTTCTTATTCCTATAACGAGATATGAAATTTAGTAATGACGTTTTCTGAAATAACACGAATTAGATGGAGGAAGGAACATTTAAGTCATTAGAGGAACAGCTAGTAGATGGGTGAACAGAAAAAATAATGCAAATGCAATACACTAGAACTTGTGTATATAATGATGTAACTGTAGTACAAAAATTCAGAAACATAATACAATAAACGAACATTAAACTCTACATAGCTTACTGTGCAGCTTCGTTTATTTATTTACTAATGGCTCTTTGATGATTTTTACTATCACGTGTACCAAAATCTATTCCAACCGTAAATATACGATGAGTTCATACAACAAATCCTAAAAACCAATTGCTGATATAGCTCAAATTATTCCACATTTTCCAAAAGCTTCCTGTCTTCTATCCGTATGCCTTCAAAGCAACTGGAAGGCATATGTGAAATAGCAGTTATAAGCGCCTGCAGTATATACTACACCCATCGCACCACATGAAAGAGACGGTCCTATCCAAGATGCAGCTTTGTTGTTAAAAGTTGTTACTTGTGACTATGAAATAGGACACTAAAACTTCAAAAAGGTATGTAAGTGCATCTGTAGGTAATTGTTTCCCTTCTTACATTTTCAGGTGCTTACCTTACCCAAAAGTCCAAAATTAATCTGTCCATTAATTGGATTTAAAAATCTAAGTGTTACATGCACATCTTCCTCAAGCCATTAAGTATAGTTTATTTTTAATAAATTCTACAATATACTTTAGAAAAAGCTTTTCCTGTAGCATGTTACTCGTAATAAACGTTTTCAGAGTTAGTTCTACCCAAACATTTTGTTGTAAGAACAGGAGGCTTGAAAGTGGAACGCTAGAGGTTGGATTGAAATTATTTCCATATCTGAATGCTGAATTCAGAATGCAGAATTTCCATATTCTGAATAATGAAAAAGTATTGAAATATTCATACACAACACGCTTCAGCAGTAAGCCATTGAGCATTTTTGAAATCGAGCTGATTTCTATATTCCGCATAGTCCAATTTTTTTTTAAGAACGTGTACACCTTTAAAACAAAACTTCGAGTCTGACTTCGCAATAATTGCCATTTTGACTCGCCTCTAAATTCACCGCAAGAAGCCATTGCACTATTTAACTCTTACTCTACTGTTGTGTAAAGAACAACTGAATGATATTGATCTGAGCTCTCCAGAGTAAATAAACACTTCTTATCCAGCATTCATTCATAAACATACGCATACAGCATTCCACAGGCTAACAGGAAATCAAGTGTTTGCTCTTTCTCGAATTTAACGCCTTGGTTTATTCACAGTAATTCTTTTATCACGTCTTGTCAGCAGTTTAAATTTCAGTTCTGAGTAATTAAAGGTATATGTACATACATACACACCAACCACTTTGAACTCTCTAGAGTAAATAGAAATTACGAACCATTCACAAAGAAAGATATGATGTGACCAGACACGTTCTGCCAGGGCAGCAGGAAATTTATTGTTTCCTTTCGCTCGAATTGGCTTATTCAAAGTAATTCTTTTATCACGTCATGTCAGGCTGCGCCGTGGCTCAGCGGTTAGACCGCTTGGCTCTCACCAAGGCGGCCCGGGTTCGATCCCAGGCGACCGCAAAGTGAGATTTGTGGTGGACAACACGGCGCTGGGGCGGGTTTTCTCCGGGATCTCCGGTTTCCTCCGCCATCTCAATCCACCAGTGCTCCATCTTCATCTCATGTATCATCAGTGTCATCGCCTGCGGTGCCGTATGTAGTAAAAGCGGGCGTTAAACACCACACATTTTATTTATTTCAGGTCATGTAAAATATTTACGTTTCAGTTCTGAGTAATTACAAATATACGTACACGCATACATGCCAAATTCATACAGTGCTTACGTCGCGATTTATTGTTATAATACAGGTAACAGTGGTTTATTTATTTGTATTAGCTAATAATATGGGGGTTTCCTGGTTATGTTAGATACATTACTCTCTACCTTCCACATGTATCAGTTTCGGCAAAATCTGAATTTTTGTATTAGCGCGAATAGTATTTCATACAGATTGATTAGTTTGGCACTCCTCACACAGCACTTAGCGGAAATGCAATAAGACAACACCGCAGGACTCCGATTGGTTGCTCACCTAGTAGCGCTCAAGGACAAACACCTTCCTATTTGAAAAACATAATAGATCTTGCAGCACGAGTGATTCATATGCACACTCATTCACTCTTCGTAGTAAACAGACCCTTTACCAGAGCAGATAAACAGTTCGAACCCCTCTACCTCTCTGTGCTCCGCTTGCCCTCTTGGGGTGGGTAGACATTACATCTCAGGTATCAATTCTTGTGTTTAAGCTTTAGAACTTCATGATTTTCCACAGCCCCTTGAACCACACTTTGGAGGAGTAGAATTTGAAAAAGGTGAAATGCTGTTTCAACACTGAGTTGCTCCACTTCACGTTTTAAAAGACTGGTGTTTTGCGCTCACATGGCTGTCTTTACTCTTATATTCTAGAAAGTATTCTTGAATAATAGAAGAAGAAAAAACCGAATAGCGACTGAATGCTTTAAAACAGTATAAGTATTGTACATTTTAAACAAACAACAAATAATATTTCGAAAGTAGTTACCGAGACAAAAAGTACGACGTTTAAAGGTGCTCTATATTTTTGTGCAGCAAGATTTCCTCAATATTTTACCAGTTATAAGAAAGGCATTCAAATGAAGAAACTTCTTAAGAAATTAGCAGGAAATTTATTATATATATTATATTTCCCATGTGCTTATCTTACATCTGTTATTTTAATAACATAATTACAGCCATTTTTGAGAACATAAATTTCGAAAATGTTATCACGTAAATATACGAGGGCTGTTCAATAAAGAATGATCATAAGTTTTTATGGTCAGTGTTTTTCGCGCTAAAATTCAGTCTTATTATATTCTGTTAGCTTAATGTGAAACAAACATGCCGTAGTAGCTTCATTGTTAGTACTCCTGGTTCCGGCCTGTGAGAGCCAGGTAAGTTCAGACATGTTCAGTATCGCCTACCGCTGCAATGGAGGTAACAAACGAGGAACAATATGCGGCTTTGAAATTCTGCTTTCGTCTCAACAAATCTTCAGTTGAGGCCTATACAATGTTGCAGGAGGCATCTGTAGAGTCTGTTATTCCCTACAGCACAGCTCGAATGTGGTTTAAAATGTTTAAAGAGGGGAGACAATTTCAAAGGAATGTGTGTGTGTGAGTGTGTGTGTGTGTGTGTGTGTGTAGTGTTTAACGCCCGCTTTTACTACATACGGCACCGCAGGCGGTGACACTGGTGATGCATGAGATGAAGATGGAGCACCGGTGGAATGAGATGGCGGGGGAAACCGAAGGTCCCGGAGAAAACCCGCCCCAACGCCGTGTTGTCCACCACAAATCTCACTTTGCGGTCGCCTGGGATCGAACCCGGGCCGCCTTGGTGAGAGCCAAGCTGTTTAACCACTGAACCACGGCGTGGCCTTCAAAGGAAGTTGGATCCGGTGCTCCAGTTACTGCTCTTACGGAAGAAAACAGCACTGCTGCTGCCATTGTGATAGAGGATCAACGAATTACCTTAAGATCACTTTCTGAAATACTAAACATTTCGTTGGGTGCCACGCTTACGTTGGTGACAAAAACATTACACATGAGACGTGTTTGTGCGCAAGGGTTCCAAGACTGTTGATTCTCGAACAAAAGGATATTCGCATGCAGGTCTGCCTGCAGTTAAAGTTGGTGTTAGAGGAAGATCCGGAGTTTCTTTCAAACGTAATCACTGCTGTTGAAACTTGGCTAGATCATTTTGATCCTGAGAGCAAACGGCAAAGCTCAGTTTGGAAATCTCCTTCATCACCAACCCCCAAAACCAAAAGTGGTTGCTTCTGCTGGGAAAGTTATGCTCACCATATTTTCGAGAAGCAGGCTGGATGCTGCACCACGATACTGCGCAGCCGCATTTTGCTGTTGCCATATCTTGCAAAAATCAACAAGAAGTGCATTCCTCACCCTATAGTCCATGTCCTCCCTATAGTCCATATTTAGCCCCATGTGACTCTTTACTATTCCCTAACTTGAAGAAACGCCTTCGTGGAAGGCATTATCCATCATCAGCAGTGGTGAAGGCTGGGGAGCAGATTTTGAAGGATCTGTCATAAAATGGTTTCTAGCATGTCTTTGAAGACTGGCAGTAGCTCTGGGACAAGTGAATCGCATTCAGGGGAGACTATTTTGAGAAATAACATCAAAATTATGAGGATGAGTAAAGGTACGTTGTCAAAAAAATGGTGATCATTCTTTATTGAACAGCCTTCGCAGTTTATTTTGGGATTTTTTTAAAATCTTGGTGTCACACCTTAAGTATATATTCAACGGAAATCGGGAAATATGAAATGGTCAAAAAATTTATTCTTCATTTTCATTACAGTTAAGTTCCATGATATGTTCTGAACAAGAATACATATGCCTTTGTGGTTTCATATGCAATGCTTATTTATTTAAATACGCATTAAAGATATGGGTGCATTACATTTAAAAGCTAACTGAGCATGTTTCAAGAGCTTTTTCTCAGAAACGTTTTTTCATATATGTCGCCATTTTTCTTAGTAACTATCAGGACTAGAGCTTTGAAATACTTTACAGTTATTTCTGATATAGAATTACGGATATTTACTTAGAATTATGATGCAATAACTTTCCATTTGAATAAAAAGTGTGTAAATTGTACATTTTTATTTTTCTTCATAGTGAATAATTTATTCTAGAAAAACCATTTTAGACGCTTATATAATTCTAGGTCAATATCATCACAGACATATGCGGTTCAAGATTAAAAAAATTTGAGTCCTGTGCTGTTCATAGCCATTCACATTTTAGAGCAGCAATTTTTTTACAAAATATTTTCTTCTGTTTACTTATTAAACAATGTTTAAACTGAAAGTATGAAAGCTAGGATAACGAAGTTTGTCACAGATATTCCCATAGCCTGATATAATTACCTGATTTTTTCAAAGAAGTTCACTTAGTAATAGTTGAGAGATAGAGAATTATTTCGTCCATTTTATACTTGACTAAGCTCCACACTTCTCGCTTCCCTTAAATAGTATGGCATAAATCAGAGTCTTTGTTTTTGAGCTGCGCTGTTTCAAACACAAACATGGGATTTCTTTTTAAAAAGATCTTATGAACTCGTTTATTTATGATGAACTCTCGGTATCGAATTTACAGTACCTATAGATAGTGAAAGTAAAAGTGATGTGACTCGGTGCTAGACAAATGATCACATAAGTTTATAATTTCCCCCCCAAAAAGGTAATGAGAATGGACCGAAAATCCACCCATATCAACACAGAGGATTTCTCAAGTTAGAACGTTACGTGCGCCGCCTAAATTAAGATAAACTACTTGGGTGGTATAAAAGTGAAACTTCGGGCCTGACAGACCCAAGTGGAAACAAATAAAGGACAGCTTAAGAACTTTCCAGCGATTACAGGTGGGAGTAGGGTAGTGTAAGGAATAAGAATAAATACTTGTAGAATGCAATACCGAGGATAAGGAATGGAATGCGGTAGAAAGTAGCATACAAGGTCTTGGTGCACATCATTACCAGTGTTAAATATAGACACATACTATATAATCCTAGAAATATGCAAGATGGTATGTCATCACAGTAACTCAGGGAAAGCGGATTTAAATAACTGTTGTGAACAAATCTTTCCAGGATTGACGGGCTGTAAATTACAAGTAAACTATAAATTGTGTGAACTTATTATAATTTACCAACTTATTACTTTTGCGACTACTTGCTTATTAGTAGGTTAAGTTAAGGTACCAACGACGGGGACTTCTACCCCTCGGCGCTCTATACATGTACTGCACCAGGGGTTGCCCAAGTGGGAGGGGTAAGATGAGGGCTCCCGAGATGCAGGAGCCTTGACAGAGTAGAAGCTAAGAGGAATTTCTACATCTCGGCCCTCAATACTTGAACCCCACTAGGGGATGGCCGAGAGGTGAGGGCTCCCGAGATGCAGGATCCCAGACATAGCAGAAGCTCAGTTGCAGGTTGAAGCTTCCTGGTGGCATCAAGTAAAAGCGACACCTTGCTCCTTTGGAAGGGCACAGATCCTCCTGGGAGACTCAGAATTCCGAGAGCGCACCGCCGGGGAATGTTAGAGAGAGCATCTTATTCCTTGCCATATAGCACCCAAGCTATATGTGGGTCAACCCTGAAGGAACTAATGGATGAAGAATGAAGTGAAAATAGAATATGAACAAGAAGTAGAGGAAATTCTGAGGATTAAGTTCCCTAATGACTCCGGGAAGCCCCTAAAAGAACCATAGGTCAAGATTATCGGCTATGGCAATCAGATCCACGACGTTACGAATACCGACCACCACAAATGCTACCGTTTGAGTCATTTCGCTCGGTTACCTATTAGTAAGTAGAGCAAGTATTGCATTCCACCCAAAAGTTCGTTACCGAGATTCAAATTTTGAAACTTCCTTAATGCAGAAATATTACCGTTATTTAAATCCAGTATCTTCCAAGAATACGCTAACAATATTTTGAGGAAAATCTTCGATCCCATAGATCTCCTTACATAGAAAAAAATTGTAATTTTGTTTTTCTCAAAAATGGACACAATGATTTTAATTAAAATATTATTTTTAAGCCATGTTCTAATTTTTTCCATTTCCTTTTTACCATCACTGTATGGAAGATTTACGCTCCCTGTACCGAGCGGGATCGCGCAGGCGGTTTCGTCTGTAGCCCACATTCTGATCCATGGGTTTCTTTTTTGGTGGGGGGTTACTAGGACGGCAGACGAATGTTCGATAGGTTAATTACTTCCCTCGAATTCCCTGTCCCTCCATTTCCTCTCCAATATCATTTCACATCTGGTGGCCTCTATTAGGGTAGAAAGTTCGGTGGAAGTCTTGCCGCTGCATGGCACGATGATATGCTTCTATTAAACACTTCCTCCTGCGGTAGGACGGTCTCCGGGTCAACACTATCGGCCGGTGGATTTCCAACTGGGTGACTCTCTGGGCTATCAGCCCTCTATGCCCTTTCGCCTCATCCTGTCTCCCGCAGATGCCCCACTTGGGGCAGTGAAGAATCTACCTTATCTCCCTGTACTCACAAGTGAGTGCCTGGAATCATAGCCCTGCCAAGGAGCAGAGGAACGAATATCCAGCCCAATACCTGCTGAAATGGATAATATGAAATGTTGATGCAATGGAAAAAGGAAAGGTGATTATGGAGTAGCTCGTGGAATGAAAGGCGGGGGAACCGGAGAAACCGGAGGAAACCTGTCCAGACACCGCTTTGTTAAGCTATTTTCATGGCAAAATATATAGGTATATTTTTAATTTTCTATATATCGCTCAGAAAGTATTACTTATTCTGAATAACTTTTGTATATTTGGTAAACGACAGAGGTAGAAAGAATCTGTTTTCACAAAAATGTTGTTATCGCTAACGCGTACAATTTATATCAAACAATATTGTTTTGTGGCGCTATTTCCGAGATATTTTTTGTTATGGGTTGAATTTTCAAATACGATTGCACTACTAGTTCTCTCTCTCTCTCTCTCTCTCTCTCTCTCTCTCTCTCTCTCTCTCTCTCTCTCTCTCTCTCTCTCTCTCTCTCTCTCTCTCTTACGCAAAGATATGCCATTTCCATGCCATCACATGGGAACCAGCTCTTAAAGATTATAAACCTTAAAGGCCAGAACTTTGCAAGCGTAACTGATGCAATAAACAGGGTGAGGCCTTTTCTTCATTCGCACCACTGGCGGTTCTTTTGATATTTGTTAGAAGACATAAATGTTCGTCTATGCCAGCAAATATCTCCTGCAGACTGTTCATGCACCATACATCACAAGCAACTCCACCGGCAAGTACACGAGAATGAGGTGGAATTCATATTTCTCCCCAGATTACTCCAATTACTGAATAATTTTCCTCTCTATGAGTCGAAACTCAGGAAAGTATAAGAAATTCGGACTCTTCAAAGAAAGGAAAGAGTCCCATGTGTTATATCAACAAAAATTTAGGTAAATGATAATATGGCAATGCAATAGGTTTAAGAGTAGGGGTAGTTGTTTGGGTCCAAAACAATCGATTTTTTGTTTGGCTTTCATGCTCAAAAGGACTAGAAACCCTGAGTTTTCAAAGTATATATGCCATTTAGGGGTTTTCGGTTGATTAAAGGGTTTTAATTTGGATGTTCTAATTCGGTGAATGATTGCTGTTATCTTACCATTTATCTATAATTGCAGTTTACATTAACTTGCATTTTTCATACTTAAGGTACACTTTTCTCTGCAACCATTTAACTACATTAATGAAACTTTTACTGGCCATTTATCAGCAAAAGAACTAGCGATTCCATCTAACATGATTCCTCAAATTGCTAATCATAATTGCTATTGTTCCTATAGTTGCTATGTGATGGCTTGAAATTCCGTTTTCTTCGTATAGGCAAAAGTGTAACCCCCACCTAAAAATAACGACTATTTTCGTGAAAGCATAAGTATATGAAAATTAAAAAAAATAATACGAAATACTTTTACATTGAGAAAGAATGTCAGATACAAGACTAAATATTAGAATATAAAGTTAGTGGAAGGGGATCAGTGGGTAGACTTACGAAATCATTGCTAAAAGATATTTGAAAGACGAACAGGCAAGTTATTGCTTACACCTTGAAGTAATAATAATAATAATAATAATAATAATAATAATAATAATAATAATAATAATAATAATAATAATAATAATAATAATAATAATAATAATAATAATAATAATAATAATAGTAATAATAATTAATAATAATAATAATAAGAAGAAGAAGAAGAAGAAGAAGAAGAAGAAGAAGAAGAAGAAGAAGAAGAAGAAGAAGAAGAAGAAGAAGAAGAAGAAAGAGAAGAAAGAGAAGAAAAAAGGAAGAGGAAGAAGAAGATGAAGAAGAAGAAGAAGAAGAAGAAGAAGAAGAAGAAGAAGAGAAAGAAGAGGAGGAAGACGTAGAAGAAAAAGCAGAAGGAGGAGGAGGAGAAGAAGAAGAAGAAGAAGAAGAAGAAGAAGAAGAAGAAGAAGAAGAAGAAGAAGAAGAAGAGAAGAAGAAGAAGAAGAAGAAGAAGAAGAAGAAGAAGAAGAAGAAGAAGAAGAAGAAGAAGAAGAAGAAGAAGAAGAAGAAGAAGAAGAAGAAGAAGAAGAAGAAGAAGAAGAAGAAGAAGAAGAAGAAGAAGAAGAAGAAGAAGAAGAAGAAGAAGAAGAAGAAGAAGAAGAAGAAGAAGAAGAAGAAGAAGAAGAAGAAGAAGAAGAAGAAGAAGAAGAAGAAGAAGAAGAAGAAGAAGAAGAAGAAGAAGAAGAAGAAGAAGAAGAAGAAGAAGAAGAAGAAGAAGAAGAAGAAGAAGAAGAAGAAGAAGAAGAAGAAGAAGAAGAGAAGAAGAAGAAGAAGAAGAAGAAGAAGAAGAAGAAGAAGAAGAAGAAGAAGAAGAAGAAGAAGAAGAAGAAGAAGAAGAAGAAGAGAAGAAGAAGAAGAAGAAGAAGAAGAAGAAGAAGAAGAAGAAGAAGAAGAAGAAGAAGAAGAAGAAGAAGAAGAAGAAGAAGAAGAAGAAGAAGAAGAAGAAGAAGAAGAAGAAGAAGAGAAGAAGAAGAAGAAGAAGAAGAAGAAGAAGAAGAAGAAGAAGAAGAAGAAGAAGAAGAAGAAGAAGAAGAAGAAGAAGAAGAAGAAGAAGAAGAAGAAGAAGAAGAAGAAGAAGAAGAAGAAGAAGAAGAAGAAGAAGAAGAAGAAGAAGAAGAAGAAGAAGAAGAAGAAGAAGAAGAAGAAGAAGAAGAAGAAGAAGAAGAAGAAGAAGAAGATATTCAGCAACAACATTGGCAATATGCGGCCGCGCATTATCGTGGTGCAGCATCCAGCCTGCTTCACGGAAATGTGGTCTTTTGCACCTGATATGGACTTGCAATGTTTTCAGGACATTCCTGTAGTATTGTTTAGTTACTGATGTGTGTGCAGGTACAACATGCTGATAAACCATTCCACGAATATCAAACAATGAGAAGACCATAACTTTCCCAGCAGAAGTAACCACTTTTGCTTTTTGGGGGTTGGTGATGAAGGAGTTGCCACACTGAGCTTTGCTGTTTGCTCTCAGGATCAAAATGATGTAGCTAAGTTTCATCAGCAGTGATTACGTTTGAAAGAAACTTCGGATCTTCCACTAACATCAACTGTAAGTGCATGTTACATTGCAGCGGTAGGCGATACTGAACATGTCTGAACTTGCCTGGTTCTCACAGGCGGGAACCAGGAGTACCAACAGTGAAACTACTACGGCGTGTTTGTTTCACATTGATCTAAGAGAATATAATAAGACTAAATTTAGTGCAAAAATTATGAACGTAAAAAATTATGATCATTCTTTATTGAACAGCCCTCGTACTTTCTGTAGTACGATTTTGTCTTCGTTTTGCAGTTGATTAGTTATTTAAAAATATCGAGGATGGGGGGACATCAAAGGCTTTTCAAGATATGCACTTCATTTGGCATAAAATAATCTTTAAAATATGATTCTTTAAACAAAATCGTTAGAGTTACTTCTAGAAATCAAAATGTTTGACGATATTTCCACTTAAATGGTAGTTTTGAGGTGGCCTCCAAATTTACTTAAAACACAATTAATAAACCTAGATTGAAAAGTTAAGAAGACAATTTCTTACAAAATGTCGACGTTTAATTCATTTCAACACACAATTCATAAAACTTCTCCACGGAACTGTGTTGTTTACGTAAGAACGCAAACACCTTGTCGTTTTAATTCATTTTTAGAGCGGCTTTGGAAACATTTTTTTTCTGTGAATACTCAGTTTTAATTTTTTAACGTAATACAATATTTGCTCTACTGCACGTTCATTCTTCTAAAAAAAGTACAAATGTGAGCTCCTAAAGTGTACTTAAAATTTGTAGTATATTTTACTCCAATATTGGATAACAAGCTTTAACTGTGCTACATATGTCGCAAAAAATCTACAGGCACGCCACTGTTAACTGTGCGTTGCTGTTCGCCGTGTTTCCGATGATAATAATATGACAATAATATCAGAGAGAGGAATGTGGGTCAGCGAACATCTGGTAACGTGAGCTCAGGAGGTCACTTCGACCACGTCACCGCTTCGCCACCTGTTTCTAGCTCGTCCCCAGGGTGCATCATTTTGAGCTGCTAATCTTCCCTTTCATTACTGTAAAACCTATATGTTTATCGTATTGCAGTATGTCAAGTGTATGAAGCAGTGCAACCGACCATGCAGTAGTGGCCAAACCTGTTGCATCATATGTATTAGCATTCTGGTCAATCACAAACAGCTGCTTCATTCCGTGTATTTAAGCGAAAGTGCAGGTGACAAACCGTTACTGCCATTTTGTTGCATAACTTATTAACAACAAACTCTTTACAGCATCTAGTAAGCATGGATATTGTCTAGAACAGGTGTAAGAGTAACGTATAAAATCTGTAGCATTATATTCACATAAGTCCTCTATACTTTGAAAGAAGATTTTAGTATCCTGCACGAAGTGAATGCCAGTTGGAAGATGCTACAACTTCTGTTTCCAAGTTGGGAGGTACCTATGTATATATACGAGGTACGTCCAGAAAGTAAGTTCTGTTTGGTAATAAAATTAAATTGTGTACAGGTACAGCAAAAGTATTTATGGCACAAAATTCTCTTAAACTACTTTTCCACATAACTGCCGAAATTTTACAGGCATTTGTCAAAGCAAGGCACAAGTTTTTGTATACCTTCTTCATAGAAGTTTGCCGCCAGTACGAGTCAGTTGGAGAATTTAATGCCATATCGGCACGTTAGCCATAGTAGCTCAATGGTAGAGCGGCTGGACGGAAACCAGAAGATCCGTCGTTCAAATCCCGGCTAAGGCACTGAATTTTTCAGTCTGACTCTACGTTTCCACAATTTAGCCTACACACGGCCAGTATGAAAGAACAATTAATTTCCATTAGTGTAATATAATCTCCCAATTGTGTATTATATTCTATCAAAGTTGTACGTGTGCCCTGTTATTGGTTCAAAAGTTATGGGCCCATTAAAATGGTTCAACTTTATATGGATCACACTATACATTTGCTTGAATGTTATAGTATACTTAGCGATAGTCAAGTTTTTAAGCACGTGTCGTTATTTCAAGGCTTTGAAATTTCGCTCTCCACCGGATGAAAACAATGGAAAAGATATAGTGAGAAAATGGCTTCCCATTTGAGTAAAATAACAGTATTAAAAATTTAAAATTAAAACAAGAAATATTTCGATAATATTACTTTTGCCAAAACTAAAAGGTTTTTTTTAAATAAATCGTGTGCTTAACAAGATCAAAATTATTTTGTACAGTAGAAGTTTTACAGCTCTCGCAATTTAGGCATTTCTGCTTAAGTTATTCAGAATTAGGACTTCAGAGGCTATTCCAAGAAAATTCAAGATATGCAAAGCCCGCCTTGGTAGCGTGGTGGTAGAGTGTCTGCCTCACGTTCAAGAGGTCCCGAGTTCGCATCTTGGTCAGGGTGAGTTACCTGGATAAGATTTTTCCGGGGTTTTCCCTTATCTCTGAAAGATGAATATTGGGTAACTCTAAGCTCTATGGACCCTGGTCTCATTTTAGCATCATTTCGCCCATTCTATTCATCGTCCGATATGACAACGTTGTTGGACGTAAAATTACACTCAAACAAACACAAACATCAAGATATACAATTCATTTCTTATAAGAATATCTTAAAATATCCTCCATGAGTTGGATACCTTGCAAATCAATGAGATTCTCTAAAGTTGTATTAACCATTAATGGTATATTCTACACTGATTTGTGAAGATGTCTTCACTGGTGTACAGAAAGAGAAGCCATTTTCGGACACGGATGCCAATGAATCTAAGAAATGTTTTAAAAAGTATTCAATTCACTATAGTATATTTAAAAAGTCTCTTACATCATTTCTCTACCAATTCTTCAATTCTTAAAAAAATATTATGAATTCCTATTCTTCACCTTAATAAATATAGAGTTATAGAAATGGTTTAATTACCTATATGCTTTGTAGCTACAATGGCAACATAGAAATACAGTAGACTTCAGCGACAGTCAAATCTATTAGGAGTTGGTCATTCATTCTCTTGGCATAATCATGATAGGAGATAGCGAGAGAAGACTTCCGATATAAATAAGAAGTATTGGAAAGTTTAAACCATTAACAAGGAATATATTGGAAATGATTATATCACACACACACACACACAAAAAAAAAAAATCTATTTGACTTAAATCCTGTGCCTTAACCAGACCTGCATATTTTGTGCAGTAAATCTTTGTCTACCTGTCAAGGTTTACGAGCTATCCAGAATGACTGAAAATCAAGCCTTCAACCCAAAATTTACAAAATAAAATATTTTTGCAAATATGTCATACTTCGACCCATAGAACTAGAACTGGAATATTTCGGAGGATACTCGGCACGGCAACCATATTTGACTTATTGTACCTAAGCCCCCAAGTGAGGCAACCCCGGGAGGAAGGATGAGGTGGGAGGAGACAGAAGGCTGTCATCTCAAAGAGCCACGGGTCCCTACATTTTACCTAATCCTTGTTTCACATAAGCTTGCCCCGTATCTCTAAACGGTCAAGTGACCTTATCACCTCTCATTGGCTGCTGTTGGGGTATAGACTGTTGTGCGGTAAAAATTAGTTCGTTATTTAACATGGTGATATATCTTTATATGTTGGAAGAGTATTGTGAATTTTATATTTTCGTAACTTTTTGAATTAAATATATTACGCAACAGAGTTGATTTATCTGAAATGCAAGTTAATTCTTAAACGAAGTAAAGAGGAGGTTCCTTTGCTCCCAAGCACATGGCACGATAGCACGTGATATAGCGGTAGTGATGACATATTTGTTTACATGACTTTTACCACTGACCTTGTTTTGAACTGGATTAGTCATATATCGCCATTCGAAGGTGTGTTGTGCCGAGTCCGAGAGCTTTTTATTGATCGTTTATTGCGCATGTACTTATATGTATAATGGCAGAGTCTACCGCCAGTTTTTCGCTGAAGCATCGCTAGGGAAAACCTTTACAAAGCGGCGAAAAAAGAATTGTGTTGCATGTGTTTAAGGCACTCACAGAGAAGAATCCGTCTTTGTCAGTGAGAGAAGTCGAACAGCTGTGCTCTGAACTTATAGGTGTGTCAGATGCGTAAGAACATCGTGACATGAAATTGAGACAACAGGAAAACTTACCACTCCAGGGGCGATATTGCTGTTTGGCGAAGACGTTATTTGAGGACAATCAGACTGTACCGAGATGCATATCGCAAAATATACTACCTTCACGAGACTTGGGTGAATGAAGAACACACGACAAATATGGCCTGACACGACTTTTAAGACTGAAAGACAAGCATTTTTGGAAGGTATGTGTGCTGGTCTTAAAAAATCCCAGTGGAAAAGGCCGAAGGCCTTTCATTATAAACTTGTTTCAGTTTTATTGCTCATTCATTCAGTTTCAACTTGCTCAGTTTCATTATAATCTTCATTATTTGTGCATGCCTTCATATTCTTATTTGTATGATTTTATCGATCTTCCTGGCAATTATTATGACGTTTACTGCAGGTTTAAAGGTGACGGGAAGGCACCGCCTCAGGCCTATGGCGCGAAAGCATTAGCCAATTAGGGTGAGGGGGAAGGTAGTTGCACGCGGAGTGATACATGTCAGCGAGGCAAGGTTATGTAAGACAGAGATTAGATAAAAACACCCCGGCAGGCCAGGAGAAGGACATCCCACCCCTGTGTTTCGGAAATAATCCCACCAGAAGACTTGGATACGACCGGCAACCGTCGTACCAGAAGAAGAATGGTTTACTCATAGCATATCATCGTGCCATGCACCGCCGAGACGGCCACCGACACTTCTAACCTGAAAGAAAACACCAAAGGGGAGATGATGTGAAATGATAATGGAGATGTAATGGAGGGACAGTAAATTCAGGAGACTGTAATCAACTTACCCAGCATTCGCCTGGCGACCTGGAAAACCCCCGGAAAAAACATAAGTCAGGTAGATCGGGCAAGGAAATGGAACCCGCTCGGTTAACCATGTGTATAAAAATAAATTAAAACCTGTAGCCTCGATCCAAAAACATTTAGATACACCTGGATTCGAAGGCTCTTTATCATAACTACACTTATGCCCGATTTCACCGACTGATGTTAAGACTTAACACGAGTTTAGCAATAGTTAAAACAAAAATTGCATTTCGCCAACATTTGTTAGCGTTACACTCGTGTTAAATCTCTTGTTAAACTAACCAGCCAAATTTCTGATGTTAAGTCCTTAACAATTGTAAATAGTCAAGATGGTGAGCATCAACTCAGCTGTTGATGTCGATTTGCTATATTTAAGACCGTCTAAATGGCATTCGTAACAGAATACGACCTATGAGGAGAAATTATTTTGAGGAGCTATACGAAGAAAACTGATTTACGGAGGTACAGACTGTCGAAACATGTTGCTATGAAGGTTACTGCGGAAGTACAGGAGATGTTAGAATATGCATCGAAAGGAATATGGCGATCTCGCCTTTACTTCAAGTATTAATATCTTTGCGATTTTGTAATTCACTGTATTATGTGGATAATACACTGTCCACCTCCCGTCTTAGAACGTTTAAGTCACTTGTCCTTCGCACCTCGTTTTAAATTTACGTAATAATGACAAGTTGTTTGGTGCTTGTAGTAGGGACACATGCATTTGAATTAAATTCGTTTCCAATATTTTCCCCGTGACATCTTTCTCTTTTACATTCACCGCATCCGTCCTCTTATTTTCCACGATATCCTTACACTTCGTCACCAATTCAATTAACAATTCTTTCTCAATCGATGAGAAATTTGTCTCATGGCTTTATTTATGATTTTGTTCATCCACCATTTTTCAGCTTGTGCAGACGAAAATGAAAACAAAAGCGCATCGCAGTACGTTCAGAAAATAATACGACTCATCCATACCCTTCTGTAGCTGAGATATTTACAAGTTTCTTGGCGCTAACACAGGTTTGTTAACATTTTCAGAAAACAGTTTGGTGAAATTCAAGAAATTTAACATTAGTGCTAGCGCTTTGACAATTGTTACGTTACATTTGTTAACGTCGATTTTAACATCTGTTGGTGAAATCGGGAATTAATGTCGTATTTATTTCAATCATATATGAAACAAAACAAATGTGGTTTAAACTTTTGGTATAGTAAAATTTCAAGTTTGAACATTTGTAGAAATCTCTCAACCTAAATTATCCTTAAGGAATACCTTTGATTTAAAAAATCGTTCTTTGGATTTTTGGTGAAAAGTATCAAATCCAAAAAGCAGCATCGTGTTTTAAACTACATATCTGAGAATTGTTATACCTCTAGACTAGATGTAGCATAGTTTGGAGGCTATTTTTGAAACGCGGTGCCGTTTGAATTACTTTCAATCCTAGTAAATAACGTGTCGTTTATTTTGATATTTTCCCGCAATTAAATCCGATCTCCTTCCACAAAAGTATAAGTAGATGTCTGAAAATTTGCCACATTCACTTCAAGATGTGAGTAAAAGGTACTCCAATGGAATTTTTATTTAATACATAGTTCATTTTAAAGGAGTTAGCAAATTCATGAGCTGTCTTTTAGATCTCCCTCTTTTGTGCAGTGCAATTTTTTTTAAAGCTAATTCCTATATAAAATTTCCATTGATCAATTTGTTTCAAAGTAATCAAGAAATATAATTGCAAAAATTACTCCTGGAAATTAATTGTTCTTTCACACTGGCCATGTGTAGGCTAAATTGTGTAAAGTCAGACTGAAAAATTCAATGCCATAGCCGGGATTTTAAGCACGAGCCTTCTGGTCTCAGTCCAGCCGCTCTAACCATTGAGCTACAATGGCCATCGTGCCGATATGACATTAAATTCTCCAACTGACTCGCGTTTTTCCCGGTAAACCACTTAGGAGTTCTCATAAACACATGAGACAACTACCTTAATGACGACTTACGACGTGTAAGTACTTTAAGGCCCGGGCTTTATAGTTAACCACTATTAGGTCAATAAATGGAAATTAATTGTTCTTTCACACTGTCCGTGTGTAGGCTAAATTGTGGAAACGTACAGGTCCGTGGTTCAAATCCCGGCTATGGCATTGAATTTTTCAGTCTGACTCTTATGTTTCCACAAAAGTTACTCCTATATAGTTCAATATCTGCCGTATCTAACAAAATTGATTCCAAATAATTAATATCTCAGGAACGCACCATACATTGAAATTCTACTGTGTATGACTTCTTTAATTTCTAGCATTACTGTCCAAAAATAACCTAATTATGTAGCTCTAGTACCTTAGAAAATTACGTTTCACACCTGTTACCCTTAATGTAAGAATTTCAACCAAATTTAAAGTATTCTATGCTAAATAAATATGACTTTAAACGTTTATGAAACCTGTGACCCACTCTTTCCGACCATTTAACATGTATTTCTGTTATGTTCCCTCAGCATCGATTCCAAACAACCCATATACAACGATTTATGTACTATATACTGCATCTTTATAAACTGCAACGTTGATTTCCCGGTAATAACTATTCTCATTTAGGAATTAAGGTTCATAATTATGCTCCATAAATGATAATGAACCTTTTAGAGGATCTAGCAAGGTTGGCGCAGTGAGCGTAGGATCATTTCTCCCTCTCTCTCCCTCTCCCTCTCTCTCCCTCTCCCTCTCTACCCCCTCTCTCTATTTAATGTCGTTTTAACTACATAGTTACATCGCGGTAAACTAAGTGTAGGATATACCTCCAAGATGAGGGATCTCCTTTCCTGTACCATACTATCTTGCTTCGTCATGTGGCCACACAGCCCTTAGTCCCTTTCCGTCGTAGGTTCTTTATTGAACGGCAGAAATCTGATATATGCAGCAAATGCTAAGAAATTGCTTTATGATGTAACCTAATAATTATGATTCCCACGATATCACTTGAGGGTGGTGTCATAAACTTTAGCGGCATAATAAAGAAAACCAAGGATCGTGCGGCGAAAGTCACCCTGGGTGATGAAGAATATGAATAACTGTGAAAAATGACAGCACGAACTTGATCCTGCTCTGCAATTCTTTTGTTAAGATACTTTCTATTCCATTTCATTGAGACTTGTTTTGTTACGGATTTGCTTTAAATGAAGACAATTGCATTTATATCTCTTGCATCGCAAGAAATTCCCTTTTCTTGAGATCATTTGCTGCAAAACTGGAGCAGTTGTTGCCTGAGATTACGCCTATCAAGCCGTTGCGGGTTCGAATATCACTTGTATCTGACTTCCTGGTGCAGATACGTTTCCTTGGATGTGCCACAGTTCGCCGAATGAAGGTCAGTTGGTTCCGAGTACTTGTGTTGGTGGGCTCGCAGCGCGAAATTCATTCATCTGATCGCCATTCAGATAAAACATCAGTGAAGCGTTAAAGAGCAGGGTTTTTGTTCCAGCTAAGGATATCCTGTCATCCACCTACCTATTCCTACTAATACAGATGTAGTTCTTCTTATAGATCGGGAATTGCATCTTGAATTGCAGTAACTTTCATCAAAAGCACACGTTTATAACTTTCTACTGAGGATTTTGAGAAATCCACTCACTCTCTACACCGTAGAGACGACTTGTAATTCTTCGAAATATGCAGTACCGTCACAATAATGGAAAATCTTCTGGTTGAACAATTTTAATGCCTGCCTGTTGAAGACTTGATAGAGTTGTCCGGTGCGATTACCCTCAGCAACCCCTCCTTAGTGCATCTAACACACAAATGAGCAACCATGATTATAATAATCAGTATTTTACCCAGTATATGTAAGTAAAGTTGGTTGGCGTACTGGGGTGGATTTATGCAATACCAGGTCTTGTCGTGTTTAAGTTCGACAAACCAAGAATATGAACAGCAGATGAAGCGTATGGCGGTGGAATCTGCTTTGTGAAACTGTCTATCCTGGCACTTGGCGTGAGACGTACCCATGGGGAGAGGTAGCCTATGGGGGTTTGGCCGACGTCAAAATATTATTATCTGGAGAAATTAAGAACCCTGCTTTGTCCGAGCCTGTCGTTCCAACTCGTGTGTCCACCTCACCGCTTCCTATCAGAGGTTTCCGAAGGCGTAATGGGAGATTGTGTACTAGTCTCTTCTATCCTAGCAATTTTGATGTACCTTTTCTGAAAATGTAGACTTCTAAAACACATGATTTTTTATACAACATACTATATGTAGACTTTAACATGGCGCTTTGTGTTATTCAATCTCTTTTTTATACAATAGAATTTTTTACTAAAAGTGTAAGAAAATATTTGCAATATTTTGGCTATATTTTTTTAAAACTAAAATTGAAAAAGCATGTTAAAACATCCTTGGCTCTGGTAACAATAATTGGTAAATTCATGCAAGCACTATCCCGTTCTAATGTGATCCTGAACCATAGACGAATTTGCATCTTTCGTATCCCATAAAATATTACTTTTGAAAACATTTATATCGATTTTACATGAATACTTTTATTGTAATTTAATACTTTGGTTGGGTTTACTTGAACACACCTCATCAATTCCTTTCATCAACTTAGCACATTTTTATGCAAAATACACGTTAATACAATGACACAGCAGAAAGCAACAACAAACGTGAAAACTACAAACATAAGCTAAGTTTGGTGATTCGGATTAGTCATAAATTGTAAATATCCCACACTTTGTACAAGAAAGCCAACAGGTAAGATATTTCCATGTACTATAAGCTTCTTCTCTTACTGGAAAGTTCAAAATCAAGCATATGTATGCTTTATTTACCTACCAGAGGTACCATATCCATAAAAATTAGTTGTACTGTATATTTTATTTTGAAATAATTCAGGGTATTCATAAGATATTTCCTATAAATTATAAATAAGAATGAGTAAGAAAGTCCATACCATTCTAAGTAAATAAAAAGCCTTTTTTCTGATTTTAGTGGTTTCACTTAAACGTAGAGGTGCTTCCCCGCTTCCAGATGATCATAACCAAATACGTATAACAGAAAATTTTAAAGTCATAAGTAGCGTACGTCTTAATTTTCATTCATGCCTGAAACGCAAATTTTCAAAACTTTAATCAGACGTGTACAATATTGCAAACATGAATAATGAATGAATTTCTCGCGTGTACTGTAACTTAATAGCTCAAATTTACAACATTTTGCCTTCATTAGCCGCGGAGAACAGCATTTAAGTTACATATTTTCCAAGGATGCTACAGGAAGACTTTCAAAGACAAAATTCATCCAACCCAACTATCCTTTACGGGGCGTAAATTAAAAAAAAATTCATAGTTTCTGAAAAATTCTCCTAAAGATTTTAATTAAACTACCTTATATTTAAGATATTTTGTTAAAATGAAACATATATTTTGAATTTTCTGGGAATAGCCTCTCTAATATCCACTTCATTCCAAATGAATTTTACAGGATTGTCAACCATAAAATATATGAAAAATCATAATACAAAAATATGAGATATCGTTAATACACACAGTTTAGCTGTATCAAATATCATTCAGTCTTGTTTTCATTTTCTCCCCTCCTGGCCATATAAACTAACACCACATAGAAACATAGAGACCAGCTAGATAGAGTCAACATGAAAAATTCAATGCCATGGCCGGGATTTGAACCACGGATCTCCTGGTTTCCGTCCAGTCGCTCTAACCCATTGAGCTACCATGGCCAACGCGCCGTCCTGACATTAAATTCTCCATTTGACTCATATATTTCCCCGGTAAACCACTAGGGGCTCTCGCATCCGAGATACTCCGATTGTGGCGACTTACTATCGTAAGTACTTGAGTCAAAGGCTTCATCATTTAACTCTTATTAGTTTAGTTAACTGGTGGAAATTGATCATTTCTTCACAATAGCCGTATATGGGCTAAGGTTTTTGATAGATATACTCAACATGGCAGTGCATTGCATTTTTCATGTTGACTCTATCTATCAAAAACCTTAGTCAATATACGGCTAGTGTGAAGAAATGATTAATTTCCATCAATTAACTAATATAATAAGAGTTAAATGATGAAGCCTGGGACTCATGTACCTACGATAGTAAGTCGCCACAAACGGTGTTTCTCGGATGCGAGAGCCCCTAGTGGTTTACCGGGGAAATATATGGGTCAAAGGGAGAATTTAATGTCAGAACGGCACGTTGGCCATGGTAGTTCAATGGGTTAGAGCGACTGGACGGAAACCAGGAGATCCGTGGTTCAAATCCCGGTCATGGCACTGAATCTTTTATGTTGACTCTATCTATCAAAAACTTTAGGCTATATACGGCTAGTGTGAAGAAATGATTAATTTCCATCAAGTAACTAAAACAGAGATCAGCTGTTAAAAATTGATTATCTCTTAAACCTTCTCCCAATTTTCCATTATATCTGCAAATGCTTATTTCGATTATCATAAAGTAAGTAAAAGAATACGCTTTTTAAGGATACTTGTTGAACAACTGGTAGAGAAAACCATAAATTACTTATTAAGAAATGGGGTAGCAATGAAATACTTCGAATAACCTACAAGAAATAAAATGTCATTTATAAATCATCAATAATTTGCAAACATTCACTATTGGTCATGCATGACCGTTACGTTATAATTAGCGCACGGTATGAAGAAGATTCATGGATCGATTCCCAATCGTGACTAGTGACCTATACTCGAGATTCCAGCGTTCCCTTCATTCTGGCAAGATAAAGTAAAACCTCGTTCTCCCCTCAGTGCATTAGCACTTTCCATTCACCAATAGCTCCGATCAGTATTCTGTGAGAAGATGCTTTAATCTAAGACCGCTTATTCTCGATTACGGAGATGCCACTAATGGAAAAAGGAAAGATGCGAGTCAGGCAACTGAACTGAGCTCTTAACTTGGAGCAGCAGAGAGCTGTGAATGAATCTTTAATTCTAGGGTTATAAAACTGTCAAAGGCTTTAGAGTGAAAGAATCACTACGATATTCTGAAGCTTCTCACAGAAAATAAAAATAATGCATTAATTATTCTCTCTCTCTCTTTCTTGTACGAGGGCGGTTCAATAAAGAATGATCACAAGTTTTTTGACAACATACACTTTATTCACCCTCATTATTTTGATGCTCTTTCTCAAAATAGTCTCCCCTGAATGCGATGCACTTGTCCCAGCGTTTCTGCCAGTCTTCAAAGAAATGCTGGAAACCATATTTGAAAGATCCTTCAAAATCGCCTCTGCAGCCTTCACCACTACTTCTGATGATGGATAATGCCTCCCACGAAGGCGTTTCTTCAAGTTAGAGAACAGAAAAGAGTCACGTGGGGCTAAATCTGGACTATAGGGAGGGTGAGAGATGTACTTCACGTTGATTTTTGCAAGATATTCAGCAACAACATTGGCAATATGTGGCCGCGCATTATCGTGGTGCAGCATCCAAGCCGCTTCACGGAAATGTGGTCTTTTGCGCCTGATATGGACTTGCAATGTTTTCAGGACATCCCTGAGGTATTATCCAGTTACTGATGTGTGAGCAGGTACAACATGCTGATAAACCATTCCATGACTATCAAAGAATGAGATGACCATAACTTACCCAGCAGAAGCAACCACTTTTGCTTTCTTGGGGGTTGGTGATGAAGGAGATTTCCACACTGAGCTTTGCTGTTTGCTCTCAGGATCAAAATAATGTAGCCAAGTTTCCTCAGCAGTGATTACGTTTGAAAGAAGCTCCGGATCTTCCTCTAGCATCGACTTTAACTGCGTGTTACCTCCATTGCAGCGGTAGACGATACTGAACATGTCTGAACTTACCTGGTTCTCACAGGCGGGAACCAAGAGTACCAACAATGAAACTACTACGGCGTGTTTGTTTCACATTAAGCTAACAGAATATAATAAGATTGAATTTTAGTGCAAAAAATTATGACCGTAAAAAAATTATGATTATTCTTTATTGGACAGCCCTCGTATATGAAAGAGGTAATCTTGTTCTATCCAAGAATTCGATATCGAGATGGCATTGGAATACGTGTTTTAAGATCCCTGAACAAAAATATACAGATTTTTACAAAACGATGTATGTCTGAGAGAATGGGTGAATGTGAGAGAGAACAGCTTAACTCAAAAAATAAAGTCACCGAAATGTCAAAATACATAGTTTAAGTAGATAATGGTCAAATTTCGAGGCTTAACTTCCTTTACATGAAAATTGTCATATTTTAATACAAATACGATTAATACATTTCTATATATCATGCTGGTGAATAGATGAATATTTCTAATGAATTGTCTATGTGTAACCTGCACTGAACATAATAGCACTTAAAAACAGTGTCATCCCATTTTTTTAATGTTTTTTTTTTTTTTAGTTTTTTGGATAAGATTTTACCGGGGGTTTTCCTTACTCCTTATATTTTTATATAGAACAACTCTAAGGTCCATGGACCGTGGACTATTTGAGCATCATTTCATTCATCGTCGATATGAGTCAGTGCTTTGCAATATTAAAATACGTTTAAAAATTCTAGTAGGCCAAAATGGGCCGCGCCGTGGCTCAGTGGTTAGACCGCTTGGCTCTGACCAAGGAGGCCTGGGTTCGATCCCAGGCTACCGCAAAGTGAGATTTGTGGTGGACAACACGGCACTGGGGCGGGTTTTCTCGGGGACCTCCGGTTTCCCCCGCCATTTCATTCCACCGGTGCTCCATCTTCATCTCACGTATCATCAGTGTCACTGCCTGCGGTGCCGTATGTAGTAAAAGTGGGCGTTAAACACTACACATTTCATTTAGGGCAAAATGAATAATGTATTAAAATACACAAGTTTTATCATGTCAGTTTTTTCGTAGCATTATCTGTTCCCGAAATTATTTTCTTATATCTTTCAGGTCTTCTAGAAGTAAAGTTTTATGTACCATGCATGAAATATTTTAAAAATATTTTCCTTTTCCCCTATGAGCTATAGTATAAAAAGAATCACTTGTTACGTAAACAATTGCGTTTTTTATTCTTACGGTATTGCATATAAAACTAATTCCATATTTTTTATCAGTAAAATGTCAGGATTATCGAGATGGCTCCGCGGTGGCGTGTTAAACTCATACTGGGGAGGTCTGGGGCTCAGTTCCCTTCGACCACCCACTCTGACTTTCGATGTTTTGCACTTGTTGGTAGGAAAGCTTGTATGGTTAGTCTTCTAATACGATACTTTTTTCATAATTCCCCATTGCTTCCATTTCGTTTTCTTTCAAGTATGCTTCTAAGTTTCGTGGCGTTAGGTGGTGCGGGACAGATGGCCCGGATCCTACCTGAAAGGAATAGCCATGCCTGTTTTCCTCCGGCCACTAGCCTTTTGTAGTTACTTCACTTCATCCTTTCCTCCTGGACGGGTAGTAGCCACAGTGGATTTATCCAAGTCTAAGTGGACTAGTTCTCCCCTCAGTTGTATAACTATTTCCTTTGTAACTACCTATATAATATGAATAATGAAACTATTTATGCAAATGTTTATTTCAATTAACTTAGTAGATAGAAGAAAACCCGCCTCGGTGGCGTAGATGCTAACGTGTCTGCCTCACGTTCAAGAAGTCCCGAGTTTGAATCTCGGTCAGAGTGAGTTATCTGGATAAGGTTTTTCCGGGGTCTTCCCTTATCCTGAAATATGAATGTCGGATAACTCTAAGCTCTATGTGCTCTGGGCTCGTATGAGCATCATTTCATCTATTTCATTCATCAAGGGATGACAATGTTGGAGCACGCAAATTAGACCAAAAAAAAGGATAGAACAAGCTTTTGCAAAAGTAATTTGTAAAATACCATACAAAATACGTAATTAACTGGTAGCGAAAGCCATGTAATGTCCATCCTGATCCTTCTCCTTTTTCAACTGTTCTGCTTAGTAAAATAAGATTGAGGGAGGAAGAAGTCAAAATCTTGTATTGCGAGTATTTATTCGATGAAAAGCTATATCTGGGGCTCCAAATATTAAAGGTACATAGCGTATCGTCAAATTGTAAGATTCTCGTTTTTTATAATTTACGTCCTCCAAAGTAAAGTCATATCGGACGATGAATGGAATGGGTGAAACGATGCTCAAATGAGCTCAGGGTCCTTAGAGCTTAGAGTTACCCAACATTCGTCTTTCAGGATAAGGGAAAACCCCGGATAAACCTTGTCCAGGTAACTCACCCTGGCCAAGATTCGAACTCGGGACCTCTTGAATATGAGGCAGACAGGGATATCATCTACGCTACCGAGGTGGGCAAAAATTGTAAGATTGTTAGCTCAGGTACCTGTAATGTAGTACACAGACTACACGTGTAAAATAGAGTGCAAGAGGGGTAAATGGGATGAAGTGTAGAAACGGAATCGTACTGCAACTTCCACGCATACTTATTGAGATGGTATCCCCAAATAGGAAGGGATGAAGTAAGAGAACCGTAGGAGGCCACAAAATCGCAGGTAAACAAACCACAAAGACGCGGGGAAGTCTCTAACATGTGCTGCAATTTTTCATCCCAGTGATAGTATGTGCTGCATAGCAACCAATACTCCTCGTCGTGTGTCGACAAACTTCCACCCTAGATGAGGACAGAACATAGCGCCGAGAACAGCATTTATAATATGCAAGCATACTCGTCATTTGTCCGGCACAGTCATATTATGTACCACGAGGCTGACAATATAACTGAAAGATAATATGGAAATGGAAGGGAGCGAAATAATGAAAATAAATTCGTGGTAGAAAGTAAACACCCCAACGTAAATGATAAGGGAAAATACAAATTAGTGTGCACATTTGGCAGCAATCGAACCTGCATCCTCCCGAATGGAGTCACACACTCTACCGTGGCGTTATCTTTACACGCAATTGCATGTTTACAATCGGGTGTACTTACTTTGTTGTACCTGGTGGCAAAACAAATGAAGTAATCTGGGTGGGAGAGGATGTGGTTGCTGTACCTCAACCTTGAGAGTAGCTGTTGCTACAACCAGATGGTCGGTCAGTAAGAGTTATACTCCTCACAACTCCTAATTTGGAATATATTGCTGGTACAAGGTCTGCCGCAAAGACTGCCCACATGATGCAAAGTTCTGAGTTACTGTACCTCGTATATTATCGTGTTCCGTTGACAAGATACTAGCCCCACTAACTCACACTACCACACGAATTGGTAGGCCCGTTCGTCCTCGACATTTTAAATCCGGGTGTATGAGTGACAAAATTAAATCTTTGGGACTTCACGCCTCATGAATCAAGCTCGCCGCAGAAGGGTCTAAGAACTTGACATAAGCAGAGAAACAGACATTGCAAGTTCAAAACGGATACAATTACAGGCGTTATTAGTGATGATAAGATATAAGTAGGCCTAGTCCATGTTTATTTGACACTTAAAATACGTTTTAAACAATAGAACAGTACCAAAATATCAGACAGCCATTCAATTTTTTTTTAAATTTTCCGAACTCCACCATCCCCTTAATGGAGTGTAAACCCTAAAGATTATTTCAATAAATTTACAGTTTTCGGTTAAAATATTGGAGGTGGCACCAGCAAAACAGCGTAGGTCATATTCAAAGGACAGTTACAGACATGTGTAAATTATAAGACTCAATGGTGAAATTTTTACAGATACCGTTTATTTTCTACTTATCTATCAGAAATAATATTACAAAATATTTTTTCAACTCTTATTATTTTGTAGGCATTCCTTTAGCCTTTATTACCATTTTGATGCGTTTGGGCATGCTCTCTACAAGACTGGAGCACTTTTCCTTTATTTCTTCATCTCTGTGCCAAATGTTTATTAGACGCTCAATAAGCTGAACTTTTGTTGTTCTTTTCACTGTTTTCTAATCTGTTTAACAATACCTCACAGATTCCCTATTGGATTTAAATCAGGGCTATTCCCCGGCCATGGTAGTACTTTTACATTGTTTTCTTTGGGGAACTGGATTACAGATTTTGCTCTATGGCAGGGAGCACTGACATGCATGAACACAAAATCACCATTTGGAAACCATTCTTTACTTTGCGGAAATAGTCTTGTTTCTAATACACTTTTATACTGTTTCTGCTCCATAGATCACACAACTATGTATAATCTTCCAGATCCATGGACAGACAGCTCCACACCATTTTTGATGTTGGGTGCTTTACTCTTTGATCGACACACTGAGGAGAAAATGCTTCTTTATTTGTCCTTCTCACATATTGGCTGCTCTCTTCATATACTTCAAACATTTATTCATCTGAAAAAATTACCTGAAATAATAAAAACCTCTATTAATATTAAACAGTTTTAAAATTGCTCAAAGATAGTATAACAAAAGCAGCAATGAGAGAAACAAAGTTTAGGCTGTTTATTTCATTTCCATAAAATTTATATGTGCATGTTTTAATTTTATGCTATATACAATTTTCATACTATTTACCTTTATCCAAAATTCCACTGGATGTTACTGCATCTCTTTGCCCATTCTAAACGATCTTTTTTTTTTTTTTTTTTTTTTTTTTTTTTTTGCAGGCGTCATTTTAGGCTTTTTACGAGGCCCGCGTGCTGGTAAACCTGCTTCACATAATCTGCGAACTACTGATATTTCTGTACCGTACTGCTTTAGTTGATTACTGAGGTCAATACTGGTTGATCTATTTTGTTTTGCCACCTGCACAAGTTTTCTTTGCATCCTTGGTGAAAGCTTTCTCTTCCTCCCGCATTTTCCATCCCTTTGTGAGGTCAACGTCTCACCGAATGTTAAAGCTTGATTAATGCGACTAACAGATTTTTGTGAATTACACAATTTCTTAGCTATTTCACGTTGTGAATAAAGGGTTTTCTTCAAAAGACTCTCAGTTATAGCTACTTTCCTTGGATATAAGTCAGCAGTTTTACCCATAACCTCACTTTTGAATCAGTGTGAATGCTAAGGATACGATACACGATGTTACCTGGCTTGAGATCAATTAATAATAAATAATTATTAATTTTATTAATTTTAATTAATAATTAAGGGATATATTATCCATAAAACACAATAAAAGCAAATATTAACAACCTTCAGTTAGTACATTCACCAAATGAAAGCAATATCAGCAAACAGTTGGATAAACAGACATGAAGAAAATGGCTGCTCTTAATTCAGAGCTACCACCATATTACTATAAGTAAAAGAAAAATCCCCCAGCTATTATTAAGAGAGAAATTTCATTTAATATGCTTCATATTATGGCAAGGAAAAGAATTACAACAAATTGAAATAGGTTACGGGGGTAAATAACTATTATTTTGAATGTTAAATTGAAGCAAAGTAAAAAAAAAAAAAAAAAAAAAACATGAATATGAGTCTAATAACTTGCACACGTCTGTAAAACGAAACCCAGTGATCAAAATTAATGGACACTCTATTAAGAGGGTGACACATTTGAGGTATTTGGGATTACAGGTGGATGAGAAGTTTAATTATGACATGCATATTAAAAAGATAACAGAAAAAGCAGGCAATTTTATGATGAAAATAGCGACATTAACAACAACAAAATTTCAAACTACATTTGAACGCAATAAAAACTTATCACACTGGTATTATGTTGGGAATTACGGGATATGTATTGGCCACATGGGCCCACCGTCTTAGTCTGCAGAACATTACAATAATTAGGAAGACGCAGCGACAATATTTGATAAGAGCAACAAGTGCAACGGGAACAACATCTACAATGGCACTACTTGTCATATTAGGTATATTGCCTCTGGATCTTGCTATCAGAAGGTCAGCCATTTATTGGCTCAAAAAACAAAGTTTGGATAAGGTAAAGGAAATATTTGGTAAAAGATGTAGTGACGAGCGACAAATTAATTCAGAATTAATATATTTATGGCAACAGGAATGGAATAATTTAGAAACAGGAAGAGGGGTTTACAGTATCTTTCCAAATAGAAAGACTTAGACTACAACATCTTGATCTCAAGCAAGGACTTATACATTATCTATCGAGTCATGGACCGTACGGCACTTATAAGAAGATCAACAAGAAAAGATATGGTAATTGTGAGCATTGTGGACTACAGAATACACCCTAAAATGTTCTATTTGAATTCCAAAATTGCCGAGAACTTCAGGATCAAGGAAAACAATTAGCTGGAAAACAAATAGCAACAATAATCGGAAATAAAGAATATTACAGAATATTAGAACATGCAGGAATAGTATCCAAACTAAGTTACAGCAGATAGGTATCTACAAGAGAAAAAACTGGGCTTACATCAACGTTTAGGAAGAGAGGAAATTGAACATCAACCACAACTAAGGAGATCTACTAGATTAAGACAAAGGAGACAAGTAGAGCAGGAGGAGGAACATCATCTAAATTCCCAATAACCAGTCAGGAACAGGATGATTGAGAATTAACAGACAAAGGCAACTGGATTTTCACGGGCATGATTGAAGCAGGCAGGAGGAGGAGGATGGTCCAATTAGACGAGAAAGAAGATATTTCAAATTAATAAAAGATAGGATGGAACAAACGACGAAATGATGAACTGCTCCTTTTCCTGATGACAAATCATGTAACTCGTTGAGGAAGGGTATGGATACGAGGCTAAAATTGTAAAACTTATATAGTGTAGTACCAACACTAATTATTTTTCAGTAGAAACAAAAATGTGATAACAGTTTAATTTAGATTGAATTGTTAAATTTATTTTTGTTAGAGAACTGCTGAGCAGAAATAGTATTAGATTTGATTGTAAGCTGCTGGAAACAGTAGCAATAGATTAGATTAGATAGGTAGTTAAGTTTCATAATATAATCTGTATCTGCAAAAATTGGATTATTTAATAAATAAAATATAAAAATGAGAAATAAAATCGGTGGATGTTATGCCTTGGTTTAGGAACTAGATATGAAGGTATAGTAATGCAGATTTTACTTTTCTTATTATTTTTATTTTTTCGGCTAAAATGTATTTTATGGCTAAATTCCACTTACTTACCAGGCTGGAGGTCTGAGTTTAATTCCCGACAGCGACGTAGGGATTTTCTCCAAGGTATATGAAGTTTCGTAAAGCGCCTGAAGGGCCAATTTAGGAATTACTTGAAAAGTAGCGGCTCCTGGTTGTGAAAATTGCATTCTTCGGCCGGTGGGGGTTCACTATCCACGTCTCATCCTCCAGAACTGCATCCCTTCATGACGCTCAATGTCGGCGTGACAGTTGTTCAAGCGAATAACAAGAAACTTTCTAAGAAACTAGGATGAGGAAGCTCGGGAAAATTGGAACGCAAAATAGAGTAGGATTTTGGAAAGAAGTTGGGCAACGAGCTACAGATATAGAGACAGACAAGAGATTTAGCACGCCTCGGTAGCGTAGATGGTAGCATGTCTGCCTCACGTTCCAGAGGTCCTGAGTTTGAATCTCGGTCAGGGTGAGTTACCTGGATAAGGTTTTATCCGGGGTTTTCCCTTATCCTTCAACATGAATGTCGGGTAACTCTAAGCTCCATGGACCCTGGACTCATTTGAGCATCATTTCACCCAATTCATTCATTCACCGTCCGATATGACTTAACGTTGGAGGACGTAAATTACACAAAAAAGACAAGAGAATTAAGCTTTTTTTTATAAATAAGACTTCTTTAAAATTATATAACACAATTTAAAATGATCGGAGGAGAGAGAAACATGTATATTATTGTAGTACACTTGAGAGGGAAGGACTGGCTTGGATGCGATTAGGAACATTGTTTTTAAAAGGTTTTAAAGAGAACAATTGAAAAATGTGTGCGATGTGCAAAGAGCTATAAGGAATGTCCCATTGTTTATTAGAATTTAAGGGTGATGATATGTGTATAAGGGCGCCTAACTGCAGCGGTTATCAGCACCCTTTAGAATTTAAAGGTAAAGGATTGTGAGGAGTTTATATGGGAAGCAAACTGGGAAATGTTACATATGGAAATTATTGTAATTAAAATGCTAAATGATACAGGAACAAAAATGATTAAAAATGATTGCAGAGTATATGGAAAGAACAACAAACAAAAAAAGGAAAACTAAAATGTTGAGGATCGACTACACAAATAACAAATACTTGAGTGAAATGGACTCCTGTGTGGGTATATGTTGGACTCATTAAGATTAAATATGTAAGTATATTAACAACACTGTTTGTGATGAAACCACCAAATGTACTTACTAAACCAGTTTTGATCATGCACATAGGCTATACAGCTGTGTGTGTATGTTTGACTGAGGTGTAGGTGTGAATACACATTATTGTTGTATTACTTTCTCTTCAATACACCTGTGTAGAGGAAGTATTCTAGTCAACCCAAAACATATTTGTATTTGAAGTCCACCGAATCCCGAAAAGGATAATGTTTTTCAAATGCATATCCATGAGTGCTGTGAGCAGCATAATTCAGAATACCAAAAATTGGATAAATGCCAAATTTTTTATCTAAGTTAAGCATCTTCTAAAGATGCAACATAAAGATTTTGAAGAATATCTCCAATCCAAACCATTAAATTTTATTTTCTCAAAAATGGCTGCAGCTATTTTGATTAAAAGGTAATAAATTGAAGATAAATTTACCAAAAATAAAATGTATATTTTGTATTTTCTGCCTCCAGCTTGTAAAATTTTCTTCATTCAAGATTAATTTTATATAACTGATAAACAATGAAAGATAGACAGAAGTCTATTATAATTTAGATCTCGCTAAATCATAAAATTTATGTTAAAGTCACTAATTGCTTTCCATATATTCGATGTTTTGATCGTCAAATACTACTTTATATATTTTTAATATTAAATGGCAATACGAGTGTTTTTTATAATCATACAAAAGGTGGATTTCAAATCGACACGTAAGAACTCACTTCTTAAAGGTTTCATTAAATCTTCAGCTTCTATTCCCCGTATCGACAACGAAATGTGAATTAAATAATTTCTATAAATAATTATTTCGATACAGATAACTATATTTTTTAATTTAAAAAACTACAATTACAGATTGATTGGGTTAAAAGTTAACATGCACCAAATTCCATACAGATTTTTACAATAGTTAAAAATTATTACTGTTTTGTAGATGACATAATTGTTTAAAAATATTAATGTGCTATAATTAACCATTTAATAATATAAAAGGAATTGTAGATATTATTTTTAACTATATTATGAGTCTAAGAGAAAAAATGTTAAATATGAGAATTCATTTTCTTTACTTCGAAAATTAAGCAATTGGGATATCGTTATTTAATAAGCATTAAAAATTAATCTCATGTATTATCCCATAATTGGGACGTATAACAAATTTCAATGAATTATACCGAAAGATATTCGTATGGAATAATTTAAAAATGAAAATTTGTCGAAAAATAAAAGTACATAAAGAAGAGCTTAAACTTTGATACTAAAAATTATATTTCTGGTTTTATAGCGTGTTAAATTCTTTAAGTGGATATAGAGATCCATCCCAGTTCTTCTGCTATTTGTAATTTATTTCTTATTTAAAGTGTCCTTTGGCCATTTCCAGAATGATTTGTTCACTTCAATGAAGGCAAACTATATCGTTTGAGTAAAATTGTATAGGAATATAGGATTACAGAAATATCTTTTAATTGCTATAGGACATGCATTAAAAACTGACAGATATAAAAGAAGAAGGTTTGTATTGTTTAATGACACTTAACTGTTGCAATTTTCTTACAGATGGGTGTTCAAGAATGAGCGTTTTTAATACTAGTGTGTGGAAGAACAACCACTTGCATGTAACAAGACCAATATTACTTTGTTTCAGAAATATCAAATAGTCGTATATAGATGTTATCTCTTCCCGAAGAAGAATTTACCTAACATGTCCACAACAATGAAACGATTGTAAACACACCCACACATTAGCATAGCTTCAACAAGGCCAGCCTAACCACGATTCATCGATTAAGATAAATAATAGAGCTGAATTTATCTCACAGGGCATTTCGTACATCATGTCAAGCGGGTACCAATAAATTCCTTCTGCGCCATCCCAACAACAATCTCGACGAAATCGATCTCTCTGGCCTATCGAATTATTAACGAAAATAAATTCTTGGAGGAACTGACCCTTAATTGGAATTCATTTCGTCCTTCCGTTCAAGGTGATGATAAACTTCTTCCTCTGCAAACCATCATAAACAACCGAAGTTTTTATACAATAGCTTTTACATGTATTGGCTGGCTTGGTGAAAGTTAATCGATGGCAACTTAGAGCACCGGATGTTCGTATCTGTGCTGTTTAGCATTTTCAACAGAGAAAGTATTTACTTTCATTATTATTATTATTATTATTATTATTATTATTATTATTATTATTATTATTATTATTATTATTATTATTATTATTATTATTATTATTATTATTATTATTATTATTATTATTATTATTATTATTATTATTATTATTATTATTATTATTATTATTATTATTATTATTATTATTATTATTATTATTATTATTATTATTATTATTATTATTATTATTATTATTATTATTATTATTATTATTATTATTATTATTATTATTATTATTATTATTATTATTATTATTATTATTATTATTATTATTATTATTATTATTATTATTATTATTATTATTATTATTATTATTATTATTATTATTATTATTATTATTATTATTATTATTATTATTATTATTATTATTATTATTATTATTATTATTATTATTATTATTATTATTATTATTATTATTATTATTATTATTATTATTATTATTATTATTATTATTATTATTATTATTATTATTATTATTATTATTATTATTATTATTATTATTATTATTATTATTATTATTATTATTATTATTATTATTATTATTATTATTATTATTATTATTATTATTATTATTATTATTATTCCAAACGGTGCGAAGAAACCATGAAAATAACTATTTTTAAACATTTGAACCTTAAAAAATGTAACTTAAAAAATTCATTAACATATTTTCACAGAAATGTTACAAGCAAATTCATGTGAATGATGTATGATGTAATTTACTTTTTATTATAATTAACTAAAATTCTGACATACTGCACTTATATTACCTTTTGTATTCTTGTATAGTCGCGCTGTTCGAACGGTTACCATGAATTTATCTTTGGTAATAGATACCTCTCAGATAACGCACTGATTACTCTACGTGGAGTGAACATATATCTGTCATTTGTGATTCCTGTGAATTCCATTGGTTGAAGTGATGCGTTTATTGGTGCTTAGTACACTACCGGGTCGCACGTCGGTACCCTTCTCACTCTTACAAGAATAATCAGTGCGTTATCTGAGAGGTTTCTGTTACCAAAGGTAAATCGTGGTAACCGTTGCAGCAGCGCGACTATACGAACTATTCCTAAAATCGCTCATTGTTCTCTCTGCTTTGTGATAACGAGATACATATTTTCAGAAATTATTTTATTGTATATTTTCTTTCAAATACAATGGGCCTAAGTGACAGTAAAATTTTAAGAGCTAACTGCTATGTGGTGGCTTTGAAATTCCGATCTATTTGCATAACTTGGAGGAAAAAATTACGAATAAAAATACAATTTCCAGAAGAAAATTAATAAGTACTCGAAAATTCACATAAACAACAAGGTATGTCTCGGATGTGGTTACTTTCAAAATATATATTTAGCATAAATTATAGGCTTTAACGAGGTTACATGTTTTCGTAATTAGAGTTTATCTTTCTGTTAAGGTTTTCAGGTTTGCAAGTAATTCAGAATGAAGAGAGCCTCATAGGCAGTTCTAAGAAAACTCGAAGTAGGTATATGTAGTTCATTGACAATGAAAATTACACAAACATATATTTTAATAAAAATTGTTAGCACCATTTCTGAGGAAGTAATGAATTTAAAAAGCTCTATAGAATACTCAGTGTTATATTTAACCGACAGTTTACTTCTTTTATTCACACAATTCACAAACCCCGCTTTTAATTTGCTTATTTTTTGTTGAAGAAGACTCAACATATAATGTATTTTCGGAAATAGAGGAAGCAAAAGTTTTTCAGTGAACGATTTTACATACCTATTTAAAATATATTCTATGAAGATGTCATTTACACCATTTATCCCTCCACACTTCATCACCTTTAATTTATAATAATGTCACCTAATTATCGTAAAGCACGGCCAGCTAGCAGCAGGGTGGGTGACCGGAGGCATTAAGCCCACGCCTACCCATTTATCTTGTAGCGCTACGAGGGGATGGTTGGAAAAAACGTCACTAGCCATCTCTTTCCCCTCCCCCATTGTCATCTGGAACCTTCAGGATGATTCACTGAGCCGCGACACTTCCAGGCACAGCGATCTGCGTATATAAGGGATGAAGTGGACAGTTCAGTTCAGTTCCTGCACACCCAGTCTGGCATACCATACGTCGAAGACGTCGTGCGTCAGCAAACACGCACGTTGTATGCCAAGATCACCCCTCACCCCAACCAGCTGGTGAATTCACTTGGTCAATACGACCACCGTCTCCCCAGGAGACGGAGGAGCTATCGCCTACCCAATGACGCCCTTGGGTGGTACAGTCTGCCTCTCCTCCTGCCCCTCCCAATCACCGCCAGGTCACCTCCCTGCAGTTGTGACCTGGGGCACGCGCACCACCTGGTCTTGTTAAACCTTAACACCTTAATTCCCATCTGGTCTCTCGCTACTGGTTCCACCACTGCTTGACGAATCGCTAGCGACCGCACAAAGAGAGGTGGAACGGGCACTGTCCCCCCCTAAGGGGGAACATCCCGGTACCAGAAGCATCAGTAGAGACCAAATGCGCCGTCTTACTAAACGACACGCAAGCTTGCACATAAACATACCGCACAGCGGATAGGTACCGTGGCGTGTAACCCTCCGCCCGGGAGAACCGGGTGACCTGCACCTGCTCTTGGCTCTTGGCTTGGCTTCACTTCAGTTCTTGGCGAGCAGCCGTAGGAGCGCCGTGCTAGTGAACGGACTGGAAGACTGTGTACGTGTATCAGAGGAGTTGTACGTAATTGTGAGTGTAGAGTAGACCTGTGACAGACGAACTGGTGAGTTGTAATTGTGTGCGCTACGTAATTGTATGTAATCGGCAAATTATCCAACTGTAATTCGGTGGAAATAAAGAACATTTTGAGTTTGTGCAATTGGACTTCTAATTTCACGAACCCACAAAGTCACAATAAACAATGGGATATTCCTTACTGCTCCTTTCACAACGCACACATTTCTCAATTGTTCTCTTTAAAACCTTTTAAAAACAATGTTCCTAAGCGCATCCAAGCCAGTCCTTCCCTCTCAAGTGTATTACAATAATATACATGTTTCTCTCTCCTCCGATCTTTTTAAATTGTGTTATATAATTTTAAAGAAATCTTATCTCTAAAACTAGCTTAAATCTCTTGTCTGTTTCTGTATCTTTAATTCGTTGCCCAACCTCTTTTCAAAATCCTACTCTATTTTGCGTTCCAATTTTCCCGAGCTTCCTCATCCTAGTTTCTTATATAGTTTCTTATATTTTGCCTATACTAGGCGAAGGATAGTTTGGACAAATTGCATTAAATACTTGTGAGTCAACCTGGACAAAATTTTAACTTTTAGGGAACACATCTAGAATCTGTCGCATTTGGAATGCGGAGCTTCGTTATACCCGATGTTGAGGTCCACTATGCCTATCCCTCTTAAGTTACGTCTTCTCAAGGCTTCAGTGCAACCTGTCATGCTTTATGCGTACTAAGTGTGCGACATGACTGCAGTCTCAAACTTGCTGCTCTTGCAACGGGTACAGAATAGATGTCTTTGGATTATATATTCTGTATGCAGACGCTTTCCCGTGAGACTACTGCATGAAGCCCTTCTCTCCCCTATGTGGAGGATGTGGTTATGCGCCGGGCCAAGAAATTTTACGATCATTTACCAACGCATCAGAGCACCCTGGTTAGGTCTCTTTGGGACTATCGTTCTAATGAACGCCGCCTAAAGCGTTACCAGCTTCTCCGCAGGGCTTGAGGGTATAACCGGTAGCACTAAAGTTACTCCCACCCAAGCTTTGACTGGATTCTGAAAATTAAAAAAAAAAATCAAAAATTTTATACCCAGCGGTGTACAAAAGGCCGTTGCACCTGATTTCTCAACCCTTGAGGAGCTTAAGCTACCTCCCTTCTTTACCCCAACCTAAATTACATCCACCATCCTGTGAAACCCACATTCCCGTCATATGTGTTTAAATCGCTCCTGGGACAGGAACAGGCATGACACACCACGGGCTGTCCATCATCCTGCCAACAGCCCGACGACCATTTATCCTGCAAATAATATAATTATACAACATATAAGAGTTTTTGAACCAACTAATATGTGCATTTATGTAAACTGAGAGCTTATGAATCCACAGTAAAGTATTCGTGAAGTCCTGGGTTCGATTTTGTTGTTGGGTGGCCAGCCTAACCTTTTTTTTTTTTTCTTGGCTTTTTTTATCGAATGCTGGGATAGATATTATTTAATGTGTAAACCTTTCCTATCTCCATTCAATGTAAAATCATGTTCTTATCCTGTTTCAGGATTGAAGGATCAGGCGAATGGATAGCTAGCGAGAAGTGTGGAAGTAGAGTTTGCTTTGAGAAACAGTCTGCCCTGGCGTTCGATGAGTGATTCTCATGGAGTAAGATAGGCCAGTGGGTATCAGAATGTAATATATTGAGCGTTAGTAACTCCCCCTGTATCTGGGTCTACTGTCCCGAAGTATACTGTGTCCTCCACTTCCTGGTCAGCAAACCATTTGCATAAAGTGTCGGGATTTTCTCCAGTATATTGACATCTCACAGTCTCATGTTCTGCCTCCAATTTGTACAATGGGGAGGGGGGCAAAAGAAACCGGATTGTTGTCAAAAAAACTTTATTGATGAACCCTTTTACAAAATTACATCAGTCACCTTCAAAATACTCTCCATTACATGCGATGCACCTGTCAAGTCTCTTTTCGCACTGTTGGAATTATGTTTACAACTCTTCAAGTTTGATGTTGTCCAGTGCCCTTTGCGAAGCTGCTTTTACTGCCTCCACATCGCCATAACGCTCCCCTTTTAGCGTTTTTTTTATTCGGGGAAATAGGAAAAGTCGCGGGGCTAGGACCGGCGAATAGGGAGCGTGGGGAACGACAGACCACCTCTGAGATGCCAAATAGTGGATCACTCGTAAGGCCATGTGTGCTGGAGCGTTGTCGTGATGCAGAAACCAGTCACCTGATCGCTAAAGTTCCGGGCGTTTCCTCCTCACATCCTCTCGCAGACGCCTTAAAACATCCAAGTAGAAGTGCTGGTTTACAGTCTGGCCAGGGGGTACGAATTCCTGATGTACAATTTCACGAACATCAAAAAAGAAATAATCGTTGTCTTCACATTTGATCTCACTTGCCTTGCTTTTTTGGTATGGAATAGTTGGGAGTCCTCCACTGGCTTGACGCTTACTTGGTTTCTGGGTCATACCCGCAACACCAACTCTCATTCCCTGTAATGACTTTGTTCAAGAAGTTTGGATCACGTGCAATCTCTTGTTTTCAAGTCCTGACACACATTCATGCGGATGATTTTGTGCTCCTGTGTGAGAAGGCGCGGAACAAATTTAGCAGCAACACGTCTCATGTGCAAATCCTCCCTTAAAATCCGCTGGCACGAGCTCCAACTGATTCCTGAAATTTGGTCGATCGTCTGGCGACGATGATCGTTTATCTTTTGGCGGACCTTTTCAATGTTCTCCTGATTTCGAGATGTTGAAGGGCGTCCAGAACGAGCTTGGTCTTCAATACACAACTCACCACGTTTAAAGCCCCTAACCCACTCGAAAACCTGTGTGTGGCTCATAGAGTCCTCCTGGAAAGCTTCCTGGAGCATTTGATGTGTCTCCGTTGCAAAGTTTGTAAGCAGGAAACAAAATTTACACACACACACACACACACACACACACACACACACACACACACACACACACACACACACACACACACACACACACACACACACACACTCTTTGTTCTTTGACTCCAACAGTCAGAGAAACACAATACCACACTTGCACGTTCAGCTCTACACTGACGCCGTCTGCACAGCTGTTTCATGAAGGTCTCTACTAACACCATCTAGCTTGAGAACCCTGCACTACGTCTACGAGTGGCAGCGCCCATGGAGTGCGGTTTCTTTTGGATCCCCCTTCTTTCATTTTGTTCTTCAGTGCTATAACCATATTCGAAAACTTTTTAACCTAATCTTGATATAGTGAGGTAGTAGAACAGCTTTTAAAGGCTGCAGAGACTTTCGCATCGAGCATTCCTGGAACCAGCAGTCAAATGCTCTCGGAGTGTTCAGTCTCTTTGAAGACTGCGGAGCTGGTGGCTTGCTGTACCATTCGTCAAGAATCATGGATATATGGAGTGACAAATTGTTAGTCCAACATCAAACTTAATATAAAAATCAACGAATATTTGTCTGTTTCGTCCTGATGCGTAATAAATCAGTAACAGTGCTACGAAGACCCTAATCTTAGTTTTAGATGAGCAGTGGTGTTACTGACCGAATAAAATGTCTTTGATAACACTGCTTTTTTCCATAGATTACATTTTACCACTATTCTTCAAGCAGAACTAATATTAAAAAGGATTCTTTTTTACACTTACATGCTGAATTGTCCGCAAATGTTTTAAAATTAAGCAATTTGCACTTCATTGCAACCCACACTCAACTGTTCAAATGAAAAGCCTGTTTCTAACTGTAATGACAAGTTGAGAACGCTGAAAAGAAGAATCGCAAGTGTTCAAACATGGTACAGCGTACCAAAGTTATATATAAAACAAGTACTTCGGAAGTGGCTAATTGAAGAAGTAATTTTGTATCTGTATATGTTTTGATGAGCTTTACATTTCTCTGTACTAACTAGATGTAAGGATTTTGTTTATATCTTATGATTTTCCAGGCATATAAATTAAATGAATGAATAAGACTTCACATATTATTTACATTTACACATTTACACTTGGAAGTACTACATAGATCCATAGCAATTATCGCCACTCAGGAGTAAGGGATGAAGTGAAACAACCACAGTAGACTACAGACCGCAGGCAGACAGAGAGGCACAGAAGTCCCTGGCAAGTCCCTATCAAGTCCCTATGGGTTCGAAGATCCTGGCTATTTTCTAGAAAGACCGATGAATTCTACCTCGAGCAAGCAGGCCGCAAATGTCCATGGAAAGTCCGACTCGGTAGCGTGGTGGTAGCGTGTCTGCCTCTCGTTCAAGAGGTCCCGAGTTCGAATCTCGGTTAGGGTGAGTTACCTGGAAAAAGTTTTCTCCAGGGTTTTCCCTTATCCTGAAAGACGAATGTCAGGTAACTCTGTCTTCAATGGACCCTGGGCTCATTTGAGCATCATTTCAACCATTCCATTCATCGTCCGATATGACTTAACGTTGGAGGACGTAAATTCCAAATAAAAAAGATGTCAATGGAAGTATACCCTTCCTTGAGCAAGCATTCGCAACATGTTTCCGGCACCACCATACACTACGAAACCTAAAAGACGTCGTCCTCCATCGTGTAAAGGTATCTGGTTGCAGAGGTCGTGAGTTCAAACAAGGCAAACAATTTTTTCGTGTGTAAAAGTTCTTAGCGTGTCTTGCTTTGGAGGAAAAAAAACTTGAAGCCTTAAAAAGAAGCCTCTTAGCAAACTTGAGCTGAGAACGTTGAGAAACTTAGCAGCTAAGGAGCGTAAATAAACCTCTCAATTCTTAACGTCTGCACCTGAAAGTAAAAGAGGAAATGAAATGAAAGGGGAATTGTGGAAACGAAATGATGGTATATGAGATACCACCCCACGACAAACAGAAAAACTGAAGATCAGAGTGGGACGAAATCGAATCCGGGACCTCCCGAGTTCAAATCTGACACTTTACGGCGAAGCTACTTCGCTCGGTATACAGAAACTAAATCCAGTCATTCCTGAGGTAATAAACTCCTCCCTGATGCGATCTGGAAGCCAACATTTTCATAACAAGAGACCAAAGAGCTTGTTATAAATGTGAGAAGAATAGGTATGCAACACGCGGAGTAGACAGGAGTGACCTTGAACACCGTGGCACCCTTTTCTTCGGTTTACACAAGAAGAGTGAGAGTGACGAGGGTGCGGCAAGTTGAGACGTCAACACACGAGGGAAGTCAATCCTTGCTTCATGGTAGTAATGAACAACACACATAATCCTCTGTTTGGAGCTACAGCGGCATATGTGGCCCTTGCCTAAGAGTGAGCGGAAATCCTTTAAACAACACAATTATTAAAATTCTATGTCGTAAGTTTAAAAGCAGTTTTGGTTTTGCTTCCCAAACTTTCCCTCTGGCATAATATATCCACTTTTACAATCAGTTTTGATCAGACCTAAAATTTATAAAATGAGTATACAATATCACTGTATTCCTGAACTATATGCCAGAAGATAAATGGTGCCTAGAACATGATAAATGGACGTGTGCTGCGTCAATGTAGATGTTTTAATGTTTTGTTTGGCTTGCTAGTGTGTTTTGTGTTTATCTTACACAGTTAATGAACTGATCATATGGATTTTTTGTTAGCATTTCCAGTGTTATCCTTTCAGTAGTTTCCAGCGTCCTGCTTCAGAAATCCAATTTTATTCATATTAGCACACGCTTCCATTGTATCGGTTATTCATGTCATAGATAAAAGAATAACGACCAAGGTTGTCAACACAAGAAACACGTTAACTGGACATCGTATTAGAATAAATTTAAATACGGACTGGCCCCGTAGCTCAGTCGGTAGAGCACCTGCCTTGCCGTCCTAGGGGTCCCGCATTCGATACTCAGCGGTAGCGGTGGGGATTTTTCTCCAACCAAAATAATTCCTCATCTTCCCCAGAGTCTGGAAGTATGAATGAAAGTGCAAATATGTGCGTGATCTAATGATTAAAACCCAACGAATACGAGGTAACACCTTCGATATGTCCCAATGGAGAACGGACGCCGATATGACCATTGAACAATTCAGTTCATGCCAGAGGATCTACTCCCATTAATCCTGGACCCACAGGACCAAGAACCCGGACCTCTTTGGACCAGGGAGTTACCGAGCTGTCCCAAAATGGGCGCCCGGCGCCTCCGTGGGGCCTTCCATAAGGCAAGACCTAGAGACTAACAAGCCTCCCCCCCCCCCAACTGGTCCTGTGGACTCAAGACGGGATGGAAGTGGATACGCCACTTACGCGCGCCAACACCAAAATGGGAAGGCTACCGATAGGACCTCGGTGGGGCCGCCTGGTGATCTAGAACACCTTCTACTAGCTATGCTGGCTAGTACGCGGGGATATTAATGGCTTCCCTCAACCCCGTCCGGAGACGTACCCGATCTCCTACGGGTATCGGGAACCACTGCCCCCTCGAGTCCAAACCAATCCGAACAACTCCCTATCAAGGAGGGGCTTCTCGGTCAGGGCGAGTTACCTGGATAAGGTTTTCTTCGGGGTTTTCCCTTATCCTTCAAGCTCCATGGACCTTGGACTCCTTTGAGCATCATTTCACCCAATTCATTCACCGTCCGATATGACTTATAATGTTGGAGGACGTAAATTAAAAAAAAGTAGGGGCTCGAATGTTCGGCCCGAGATTCCCCTAGTAACGTCAGAGGTACTACGGTTGCTAGGGGTCCGCAGCGCCCGCAACACGGCAGCTGAAGGGGACGGATCAGCAAAAGAAAAAAAAAATATATATATATATAATTCGCCACTTATTATTATCACTTAATAGTACAAAATAATAAATAAAATGAAAACAATAAATTCTGATTTGATGTAAAATGTGTAAATAATATACGGAATAAACATGTAATAAGAAATGTTGTTCCAATAATAAAATGTAAACCATGGGGTATAAATGGGACAAATAAAAACAAATTTAAATCTGCCAATTTGAATTGTGAACAAATAATGGCAAATTAAACATGTGAACTAAAAAAGCTAATCAGACCAACTAGATTTATTTAACATGTGTAAACAATGTGAGACCGGAACAGGCTTAAGCCTAACCCGTACAGGAAGAAGAAAATGTGTAAACAAAGGGTAATTACCACGTGACTGGACTTGATACTAAATTTGGTAATAATGAATTGGTATAAAAATTTAATCTAAAGGTACAAATTTTAATTCCAATGCCCTGTGTTACAAAATCCTTGTTTTAATTCCAGCTGTCTAAAAACATACTTTTTCTTTTCTTATTTGTTCACTTCGTTCCTTAAAAACAGGAAATAGTTTTGTTTCTGCTCCTTTACTTGTTTCTACTTGTTTTGTTTCTACTCTGCACGTTTTACTTTCTTAGCACCCACTTAAACTAGTAGAGGAAGTAAGTAGATAATGAATTTTATCCAAAAATGCGATAACTAGATTTCACCGGAAATAAATTTATCAGGTCCCCTGAATCAAAAATAGTTGCATAAAAATAGATTCGGATGTTGTGTTTTGTGAGCAACATAAATCAAAAACGAAGAGTTGGTATTTAGAACCTCCATGGATGAGATACAAACATTTTTTTCTTTAAATCGCCCCCCCCCTTCACCCCGCTTATTTCACATGGAGTGTTTATGTTATTTTCTATTTTCTTAAAGTGGCTGTAACGATTTCATAAGATATTTATATGAATAAGAAAATATTTATCCTCAACAGTCTTTTAAGTTAATTAAAGCTTCACCGGTGGCCTTTTTATTCAGTACCGGAAGAAGGCCATAAAGCTTAGAATGGCCGAAAGCTGGAATTTAGTTACTTTGACACGGCTGATCACCCCTGAAGCTTTAATTAATAATGCTCGGCGTGAAAGTTTTAAGTCTTACAGTCTGTTAAATTCTCTTCATTTGTAATGAAATTTCTATAGTTTTGTAATTCAAGAGAAAATATTTCAACAAATGAATTACTAGTTAGTCTACTGTTCCTCGTTAAACGAACACTCTATTTCATTAAACTTAAAAATATAGAGTAATACAACAAAGTTTACGGTGTTAAGGGAAGCATAACCCACTTTTAATTTCACGTGAAACATAAATGAAACTAATAATTGGTTTACAAATACCAACTATGCAAAACTGTAAAGCTCTTTAAAATACGCAAAGTATTTCAATAATGTTTCCGGCATAGTACGTTTTCGGGATACTATATCCAGGTATGTAATAGAAAGAGTACGGGATTTTAATACCATCTTATAAAAATTTAATAATCGTCTCAGCCACCGTATTCGCTTTGGGCCTACGATATGAAAGTATTTCTGCAAATATTTTCTTTAATCATTCAGAAGTAGGTAAAAAAATAAGTTCTGTAAGTACGCTTTGTAGAAGATGTATAAAAATAAATGATGTATGAAAATCGTTTAAAGGTATGGCATTAGAACTTTGTATGCAGCTTTCTGTTTAATTTAAATAATAATTTGAATGAGTAGAGCCAGACTGAAAAATTCAGTGACATAGCCCGGATTTGAACCACGGATCTCCCGCTCTCCGTCCGGTTGCTCTAAACCACTAAGGTACAACTATGGCCTGACATAAATTCTCCAACTGACTCGTATGTTTCCCGGTAGTCCACTAGGGGCTCTCATATACTATGAGACACGCACCTTTTGTGGTGACTTACTATGCTGTAAGTACTTAAGTCCCATGCTTAATAGTTAAATCACTGTGTTTTTAGGTAAATTGATGGAAATAGTCATTTCTTCCACACGCCATGTGTAGTCTAAGTTTCGAATCAGTAGAGCCAGACTGAAAAATTCAATACCATAGCCGGGATTTGAACCACGGTACTTACAGTACTTACAGTACAGTACACTACTTACAGTACTACCGAGTAGGATGGCTATGTGGCGCGCATTCAGGAAGCCCGGGTTCGATTCCCGCGGCCGACCTACCTGACACATGGGTTTTTCGGGGGTTTTCCGGGTCGCTAGGCAAATGCTGGGTAAGTTAATTACTTCCCCCGAATTTCCTGTCCTATTTTATCTCCATTTTCATTTCACATCATCTCTCATCTGGTGGTCTCTTTCAGGGTAGAAGTGTCGGCGGGTGTCTCGGCGGTGCATGGCGGGATGATATGCTCCGAGGAGCCCGTCTCCGCTCTCCAGCGGGACCATTTCGGCACCACCAGCCAGGGACCTTTGTGGCTTGGCTGCTGGGCTCGTTGCCGTCCCGCAGTAACGGCGCGTGTTCGTTGTCCTGGCCTGTCGGCGGAAGTCCCTATCTAATCCTTGTTTCACATAAGCTTACCCCGTATCTCTTAACGGTCACGTGACCCCATCACCTCTCATTGGCTGCTATTGTAGTATAGACTGTTGTGCGGTAAAATTAGTTCGTTAGGTGATATATCTTTATATTTTGGAAGAGAATTGTCAAATTTATATTTTCGTAACTGTTTGAATTAAATATATTACGCAACACAGTTGATTTATCTGAAATGCATGTTAATACTTAAACGAAGTAAAGAGGAGGCTCCTTTGCTGTCAGGCACATGGCACGATAGCACGTGATTTAGCGGTAGTGGTGACATATTTGTTTATATGACTTTTATCACTGACCTTGTTTTGAACTGGATTAGTCATATATTGCCATTCAAAGGTGTGTTGTGCTGAGTGCGAGAGCTAAATTATTTTATTGGTCATTTATTGCTCGTGTACTTATTATATGTATAATGGCAGAGTCAACCACCAGTTTTTCGCTGAAGCATCGCAAGGGAAAACCTTTACAAAGCGGCGAAAAAAAATTGTGGTGCATGTGTTTAATGCACTCAGCGAGAAGAATCCGTTTTTGTCAGTGAGAGAAGTCGAACAGCTGTGCTCTGAACTTACAGGTGTGAATGTTAAATCCATAGGAACATCGCAACATGAAATTGAGACAACAGGAAAACTTACCACTCCAGGGGCGATATTGCCGTGTGGCGAAGACGTTATTTAAGGACAGTCACACTGTAGCGGGATACCTTGACGAGACTAGGGTGAATGAAGGACACATGACAAGTATGGCGTGACACGACTTTTAAGACTGAAAGACAAGCATTTTTGCAAGGTATGTGTGCCGGTTTAAAAACTCTCAGTGGAAAAGGCCGAGGGCCTTTCGTTATAAACTTGTTTCAGTTTCATTGCTCATTCATTCAGTTTCAACTTGCTCAGTTTCATTATAAACTTGTATTTTTGCACGCCGTCATATTCGTATTAATATGGCGTTTACTGCAGGTATAAATGTGAGGGAGGGCACCACCTATGGCGCGAATGCATTAGCCAATTAGGATGAGGGGGAAGGTAATTGCACGCGGAGTGATACATGTCAGCGGAGCAAGGTTATATGAAACAGAGATTAAGTAAACTGTAGGGACCCTGCCCCTCTGTACTGTCGTGGGTGCTTGTGTGGGCCGCCCACTGTCTCCTTCGCCTCATCCTTCCTTCCGGAGGTGCCACACTTGGGGGCATAGGCACAATGGGCCCAGCATGATGGCCTACGTACTGAATCCCCTCCGTAATGAAACTCAAATCCTACTTACAGTACTTAAGTACACACAGCATAGTAAGTCACCACAAAAGGTGCGTGTCTCGTAGCATAAGAGAACCCCAAGTGGTCTACCGGGAAACATACGAGACAGTTGGAGAATTTAGTGTCATGTCGGTATGTTGGGTATAGGAGCTCAGTGGTTTAGAGCAACCGGAATTATTGATCCTGAAACAGAAGCCTCAACGTGAGCTTTAGGAAGTCATAAATGTACTAAGTATATAGAATGAAGTCTAAGCTGATTAAAAAGTCAGTTCTTCACTATATTTGTAGGAGTTAATTTAACCTTCTTCCCCCACGGAGAGCAGGAGATCCGTGGTTCAAATCACGGCTATGGCATTGAATTTTTCAGTCTGGCTCTACTCGTTCAAACCTTACCCTACACACAGCTAGTGTGGAAGAAATGACTATTTCCATTAAATAATAATGTTTGCAACACTAGGCGGAAACAATGAATAATGAAGAGGATTTTTGTTTGCAAAGTTTTTGATATTATTGCATTAGTAATAGTAGTTCGAGATAACCTGGCAAGAGAGAGAAACCCATTTTATAAGCTCTTTGGGATAATTGTCTTTGTTTTATTTTTTCAACATCTTTTGTGACTGTGAACCTTTATGTATCCTTCCTTTCCATGAAGGAATATTAGTTAAATAACAAACTCAACGTTTACCCTGATCAGGAACACGAAATTTGAGCCTCTCTGATAGAAATCTATTTCTAATTTTAAAGTAAGTTGGTCTACTCCAGCAAAAGAAACCTTGACTTAAATAGCTCTTAAATTCCAAGGAACATTCATTAAATGTATCTGTCTCACTGTCATAAATCTTCTATCATAATAAGCTGTCAGGCCCAAAGCAATTCTGTAAAATATTGGTGATTAGGTTGGAATGTTATTATTAATACTATAAACTATGTTTCGTAATAACCTCCTATAATGGTTTTATTTTCTCTAATACTGCTTATAGTAAAGGCAGTTCAGATCGAACAGGATGTCTCTGTGGATCAGTTTCCGCAATATCCCTGAGTCGGTAGGCAATGCATCGGTTGGTTCCTTATCTTCCACGAATTTTCTGTGCATCATTTCTTTTGATCTCTTTCACCCCATCGGTTTCAGAATTGTCGACCAGGCGTCGATGGTAGGTGAGAAGGGCTGGATGGTGAAGAATATCTCTTTGATAGGACTGCTATTATTTGTTTCAAATGGGAAGGTGTTTGTCCTTGAGCGCTACTAGGTGAGCAACCAATCGGAGTCCTGCGGTGCTGTCGTATTGCATTCCCGCTAAGTGGTGTGTGACGAGCGCCAACCTAATCAATCTGTATGCAATACTATTCGCGCTAAGACAAAAATTCAGATTTTGCCGAAACTGATACATGTGGAAGGTAGAGAGTACTGTATCTCACACAACCATGAAAACCCCATACTTTTAGCTCACATAGTTTTTCTAATACAAATAAATAAAGTACTATTACCTATATTATAACAATAAATCGCGACGTAAGCACTATATGAATTTGGCATGTATGCGTGTACGTATATTTGTAATTACTCAGAACTGAAACGTAAATGTTTGACATTACGTGATAAAAGAATTACTTTGAATAAGCCAATTCGAGTGAGAGGAAACAATAAATTTCCGGCTGCCCTGGCAGAACGTATCTGGTCACATTATATCTTTCTTTATGAATCGTTCGTAATCTCTATTTAGTCTAGAAAGTTCAAAGTGGTTGCTGTGTATGTATGTACATATACTTTTCATTACTCAGAACTGAAATTTAAACTACTGACATGACGTGATAAAAGAATTACTGTGAATAAGTCAAGGTGTTAAATTCGAGAAAGAGCAAACACTTCATTTCCTGTTAGCCTGTAGAATGCTGTATGCTTATGTTTATGAATGAATGCTGGATAAGAAGTGTTTATTTTCTGTGGAGAGTTCAGATCAATATCATTCAGTTGTTCTTTACATAACAGTAGAGTAAGAGCTAAATAATGCAATGGCTTCTTACGGTGAATTTAGTAGCGAGTCAAAAAGGCAGATATTGCAAAGTCAGGCTCGAAGCATTATTGTTAAGGTGTACAGGTTCTTCAAAAAATTTTCGGAAACAGAAACTAAAAATTTGTTATTGCAAAGAGTACTTCCGTTTAAAAACACGGGAAAAGTGTATCAGCTGGATCAACTTGAAACTGAAACGGGACACGAGGTAATATGCTTCCCACCTTACCACTGCCAATATAATCCAATTGAGTTGGTGTGGGCTCAAATAAAAAGGGGGATTGCAAACAGAAATAATACTTTTAAACTGACGGACGTTAAACGACTTGTTCACGAAGAAATTGACAAGGTAACACAATAAGACTGGGAAAACTGCGTGAGGCACGCAGAAAACCTTCAAGAAGACGATTTTAAGAAACAAATAGCACGTGACGGGATCTTGGAACCTATAATCATAAATTTGCAAGACTCAGACGATGAAGACAGTGACAATGACGAATTGTCTCTTAACGGAAGTGACATTGACAGCGATATGAATGAGCCACTGACCGTTCCATTGGATTAGAAAAACAGGTAATTCATAAACTATAATTATAGTTATGGTATTTTAAAATATACATAATTTGCGAAAATGCCTTTTCCAATTTTGATTTTGGCAACAGCATCATTGTAAAAGTTTGTAAAATATAATTTGCTTACCGTTACGTCTGCGCCAAGCAGACGTGCATGTTGTGTGAGTGTGCGAGAGAGGGGGAAATATAAAAGGAGTGGGGTAACAAGCTGGCAACGCTGAGTGTGATACGGCATCTGATTAGCTGGACTCCAGAACTCTTCCCATTTGAAACGCATAATAGTTACCCTTTCTGGGAACTACCCTTCCCCATATGCCACACAGCCATACAAGTTAGTGGCGTTAGGATGGGCCCCATGTAGGATCTTTAGTGACCACATTCTTACTGGCGCAAATCGTAGTCCGGATCTGGTCAACCTTCGGGTCTCATCTTCCTCCCGAGGGTTACATTAAAACCAAAACTGGCCTACTTCTGGTGTTGTACTCCAGTTACTGGAACTCTTTCCCTCTGTCTAGCTCTCAACTACCTCAATTTTTTATGAATTATTCTCCAAATTCAACCAGCAAGTTTCCCATTTACCTAATATAAAGGAAATGTTAACTGCCGCGGTCGTCAAAATTAAATGCTTAATTTTCATATATAATTGCTGACCATAAGTATATAATAGACAGATATCTTGCTCAGAGCTTTAAAGCTCTACGTAACACTGCTATTTTGGAAGTTATTTAAGAATATTATACTTATGCTTTACAGGATTAAAATAGTAAAACAAATCTCATAAAATATTAAAAATTTCTGTAAGGTAGATATGTGAAGGATACAGTAGCCAATGATAATTTAATTCTTATAAATCTTAAAAAGTACGATACAAAAACACGTCGTCCTTATTTTTTCTGTAAATTGTATAATTCTAACGCTAAAGAAAAAATCACCCAAGGAAATATTCCTAATATGTTAAACTTCTATCATATTTAAAAACAAAATGCCATACATATTTTAGAAATGTCCTCGCGTACCCACGTTATAAAATATGTTTAGTATAAAAGTATACTAAAACTTAGAGTTCGAAAAGTTAATATTAAAGCATCTTGTGGACATGTAAAAAAATTTACAAATATCTGACACTAGGAATACGATCCTGGTAGGAAAGGGCACTGTAAAAGTAAAATCTCCTTTAACGCGTCTGGAACGTTAATTTTAGGCATTTTTACCCTAGAAAACTACTACTTAAAATGTAATTTACTGTTTTATCAATTTGAAGCAGTAAACACTTGATTGAGGTGAGCAGTTTATTCCGTCATTAAATAGAACAATACGTGTAGACAATTACAAAGCTCTCCAGCGATCTTTTTAAATCGTGTACACTGATGAACAGTTCTGGAAACTAGATAGCTATATTCCACTGTAGCGTAAAAGCGATGTACCGCCCCGGAAGATTCAAGAACTCTGTTGCTTCCGGTGCTGTTGACGGACAGCGTGACTCAGCACAAGGCAGTCCACACCGAAACGTGGACGCCCTAATCTCCGACAATTGCTACGGTCCAGTGATTTCTTCATGCGTACTAATTGGTAACTCAAAACCTAACTTAACAAGACGCTTATAAATGATTATGTTATCATTAGAGCTCAAGGAATAGGCGCTAAAAAGAACTTAAAATAGCCATTACAACAAGTTACAAAAAAGTACTAAGGCACAGACATTATGATAGACACAGTCATCTAATCATTTTATGACAGGGCAGTACAGTACAGATATATAAAATTCAAGTAGCACATTCCAATACTTATCAAATTTACTACATTCCATCATTCCCTTAATGAGGTGTAAGTGTTAAGGTTTCTATATAAATGGCCGTTAAGAAATCCTCTATCATAATAAGCTTCCCTTAAGCTTTTAATTTGGAACATGTGCCAGTTGCTATCTCTGGGTCAAAATCCTGATGGAACACATATTTAGTCTCTAAAGTATATTGCAGAGACGTCCAGGTGACCTACTTAAATCCCTGTATGAAATACCTAAAGTAGTAAATAACCTGATACCCAGAAGCCAAAGAGGAACAAAGAGATGGAAGAGGAAATAGAAAAAGAAATGTATTCTATGCAAATTTGAAAAAGAAACCAAAAGAAAGTTTCACCCAGTGTTGCACTGCATAGTATGGTTAAAGCTCTGTGGCGAGCCGACAAAAATGAATGAAAGAAAGGAAATTATAAAATGGACAAACAAAAATAAGAACTAGACTGCTGCAGAAAGAGAGGGTAAAGCAGGTACAATAGTGAACTATATTGGGAAGAGGAAGGGTAATTACTTGGTAAATAGAATAAGAAAGGTGTTTTTTGTGTAATTTACGTCCTCCAACGTTTAGCCCTATCGGACGATGAATGAAATGATTGAAATAATGCTCTAGTGAGTCCATGGAGCTTAGAACTACCCCACATTCGTTTTTCAGGATAAGGGAAACCCCCAGAAAACACCTTATCCAGGTAACTCGCCCTGATCGAGATTCAAACTCGGGACCTCTTGAACGTGAGGCAGACACGCTACCATCTACGCTACCTAGGTGGGTAAAAATAAGAAGAAAGGTTTGGCAAGATATGGACTATAAGAAAACATAAATGGAAAAGTTTCGAGGCAGAAATGTATTTCAAAGGATGCAGAATATTGGAATAAATAAGTCATATGCAGTAATGAATAGGAAAGCTGAAAAAGGGGTAAGGTAGACGATGAGTTTGCAGTGAAAACCATACAAGAGTGAAAAATTATACAAGAATTAATCTCGTTTCAAAGGAAAATAAAATGGAATGTCCAAAAATGAAGAATAAAGTAGGGCATACATCTAAATTCTATAAGCATTCAGTTGTCTTAAAAGCAGTCTGGTGTCTTAATGAACGTAGATTCAAAAGACTTAAAACTGGTGTGATAGTGCTTTTACACTCCCCTTGATAGTTTCAAAAATGCTAAACTAATACTAACTTTAGACTAGTGTTAAATGGTTTCAGGATAACCAGCGTCTTTGTAAGACATGTCCGGCAGAGAATTGTTCTATGCCTTGCCTTTCTTCCAGCAAGTTCTTAGCATAATGCCGCCTTAGGGTCCAGCTACCAGCAAAACACGAAGCTAGAGGGAGAAAAGAAGGTAATTTCATTGTGTGGGATTTGGGATTTCATTACGGATTGGATTCGGTACGTAAGCCACCATGTTGGGCCCATTGTTCCCATGCCCCCAAGTGAGGACACCTCCGGGAAGAAGCATGAGGCGATGGAGACAGAGGGCGGCCGACACAATGAGCCACGACAGTACAGAGGGCAGGGTCCCTACAGTTTACTTAGGTAGAGACGTCCCCCGACAGGCCAGGACAACGAACCCACTCCTCTACAGCGGGACGGCAACGAGCCCTAATGGTCCCAAGGCAGGCGATCCGAGCCCCAAAAATCCCTGGCTGGCGGTAACAAAATGGTCCCAGCAAAGGAGCGGAGAACGGCAACCGACCTTCCGGAGGAGGAAGTAGCTTTCCTCAGAGCATATCATCCCGTCATGCACCGCCGAGACACCCGCCGACACTTCTAACCTGAAAGAGACCACCAGATGAGAGATGATATGAAATGATAATGGAAATGAAATGGAGGGACAGGAAATTCGGGGGATGTAATTAACCTACGCAGCATTCGCCTAGCGGCTCGGTAAACCCCCAGAAAAAACCCGTGGGTCAGGTAGATCGGCCATGGGAATCGAACCCGATTTCACCGTGTGACATAGAAGGGCATACCTTGTTTCACCTTCCAATTAATAAACTATTTTTGTGACAGTTTTCTATTTCGAATAAATAGATGAGGTAAACGTGCGTAATGGGGGTTACTATAAAATTGCTTTTCAAAATATCTGTTTTACTTAATGTGTATATGCATGAGTATGCTATGTTTCTACACAAAAAGGGTACTTATTTCCCAAAGAGGAAATGGAACATAAAGTAAAAATAAATTTAATGAGTTACATTCACATGACCATCTCTACGAATTCTTTAATAAATATTCTTAGAAAATATCTGCTTTATATTAACCGAAATAAACAGTTGTAGAAATGATTTTATTAGACATTTCCTTGTAGATATAGGGCCACGCAGTAGACTCAAGCCCTTCTGTGCCGTTTTTAGCAGGTTAAGGCAGTATGCCCGGGTTCGATTCCACCCGTGGGGTGCGGATTTTAAGACCTGGGTAGTGGACCGGTGTCCACCCAGTATCGTGAGAAAAGTGAGGAGCTTTCGCGAGGTAAGCGGCCCTGGTCACGAAAACAACGTTCGGCTGGGGGATGCCGAGATGATGACATCTCCTCCCAGTATCGGTTGGATGATCGCCGACCTCTGCTTTGCGTAAGTGGGCGTGAGGCGGGCAGTCGGGTTGGTAGGCGTTGGCTCTCTTAGGGCTGTCGCGCCAGCCATAATCAAATCATTTAAAAATTTGTCGCCATGTGATAGCTTTGACATTCTCTTCTGTTCAGATGACCAGGGGAGAAACAGACTTTGTCTCTAACAGTTGGGTTTACCAGTTATGCAAAAATCAACAAAATGAAGAGGCATTGAGAAAAGTCAAAATAGTCCCAGAAAGGTCAAAATAATTTCATTTATTAACGAAATGTCTTAAAACGTGTTATATTTTAAATAAAAAAGCCTGAACCACTTTTGAAATAACCTAAATTTTCGAAAAAATATTCCACGTAGAGGGTAGTTTAGGATGGGGATATTTTCTTGAAAATGTTTAAGATGCATTCTTGCAAGATAGAGAACTTAATTTTGATATTTAACCGACGTTTTGGTTTTGAGTTGAGCTTTCACAAGCAAATAGACACGCGCACGCACACACAAATATTTTCTTAAAATGTGTTAAAGGTTCAGGAGACCTCAATACATTCATTTTCATATTGAATTTTTATGTAGAATACTTTAACCTACTTACTATACTTATTAGAGAAGGTTTAAGGTCCTCTAACTTATAGAAGTATGGAGGTGTTGTGACAATTATTGCAGAATTCATTTTTATTAGCTTTATGTTCCAACCAAAGACATTAATAGGATAAATAAGTCACAGTAATCATGATAAACAGGATAGTTTCAATTGCTTCGTGCGGAAGTGTAAATTAGTGCACTATTAAACATTTGTTGGTTGACCACAGTATAAAACTTTGATTTCATGTGACAAAGGTGAACTTTTGTTGTAGTTTAAGATGCGGAGATGGCAGCTGTAAATTTTGAAAGCGACTCTGGCTTAGAAAACCTAACCTGTCAGAAATTGGGATACAGGCTTTGAACGTTTTACCATTTAGCTGCTTCAAAAGTCAAGGAAGCCATATGAAAATTACCATGTGCAGTTACTTTTCATTAATGAATTGTTCTTGAAAATGAAATCATCTCTTTGTGGACTTACTACTCAGTATTAAATTCTACAGTTAATATCAGCAATCAAGTGGAATATCTACGAGTTAATGCTGAGAAAGCAGTGCCCTACTAAAATGAAAACTAGAAGGACATAAAGGCAAGAATCCTAGAACAACTCCGTCATAGGATTCTATAAAGTATGATAAAGTATAATATGATTCTGTTTTCATGAGCAGGACCAGGCGACAGCTTTGGCATGTTGACGCTGGGCGGTGAAGGTGCTCTTTGTATACTCCTCCAAAGGAGAGAAAGTCTCCGAGGTCTGAGACGCAGGGGGATTGCAGAAGGTTCCCACACCCTCCCTGGACAGGTTTATTACACCCCATATCAGTACAGTTACAGACCATTCAAAAACATTCTGAGCTTCTACTTTTGCGAATGAATCTTCTCGGTTTTAGTGTACAGAGTGAATAGGGCGCATGTTTTTAACGGTTCTGCTCCTTGTGTAGCATGCGTTCCCTGTCACACACATTCGCTGTCTTTGTACCACTGTGTAAGGCAGCACATTCCTTACAGGGATCTCCTTTGCGTTGTTGGACTGCACAAGTTTACTCCTGACCGCTCTGGCGGCCAGGAGCTCCTTCTGTGGAACTCAGGTGGTTAGGTGTTCATGCTCCAACAGGGAAATCCGGATCTGATCGCTCTTTGAGACTCTCCCTTCATCCTTACTCTCAGGGTGCATAAGCACAAGAGACGATCTTCCCTAGTGAAAGGACCCTTTTAGTTTAAGCGTCATCCTCCTTGGTCTAGGAGTAACGTAATAGACTCTGTTTCCCGAGCTAGCAGGTTCAAAACCGGCGGTAGATTCTTAGCATGTCTTCTGTCGAAAGCCGGTGGCCCCGTGTCGTAGATTAACTGCACGTAAGAGAACATCAAGCTTGACATGGAGGCCTATGAGTAAAATTAAGCTGCTTTTCCACATAAGTATTGCATTCAAAGTCAGTATATAATGTTAAGCTGAGAACGACAGCGTTAAAAAGCATCCATATATAAAACATTAAACAAAGTTCTTAGGTCAAAGGTTTCCTCGGAACTCCCTGAAAATATTGCTCTTCGTATTCAGGAAATCTCAAAGTTTACCGCCATATAAATGTAACTACGATATCAAACGACTGCTTCGAACATTTATTGGAATGTTCAGACCAGTTTATAAATCAGGTTATCGCTTACGAAAAGTCGTTTCTCTGCTTGGTACATCGATGTAATTTAGTGATCATGAACGAGCACAATGAACTTAAAAAGTAAATATATTCAGCAAGGAAACTGAAATGTAAACTCTATGTAAATACTAATTTCTGACAGTCATCTCTCTAGTCACTTTGATATCCATGAGCTAACAGTGACAATGAACCTTTATTTGCTGCTTGAGATTTCTTTATTGTATGACTAACAAAAATAAAATGAAATAAATAAAAGAAAAGCTTTATTAGAAAGTTAACTATAGTTCTGAAGCCAAATGTAATAGAATTGATCTGATACTGAATTTTGTGACAGTTAAGAGTAGTTTCTAGCAATATTTAAAAAGCTTTTCTTTGTTTAAAGAATTTCTTCTATTCTTAAAAGTTAAAAAGCTGACTACTGCACTCACATGACTTTCTCTAATCTTGTGAAACTATTCTTTCAACGGCTTATTACTCTCCGTGTTAATCGATATAAATAACTTAATGTTAATTTTCTTGTAAGTGCATACGAATATGTGAATACTACAGTCTTAAAGCGACAGTCAATTCTTTAAATAGGCGCTCAGTGTGTGGTCACTTTGAAATTACGTTCTCTTTACATGGTCAAGAGCTAAAACTGTATACCGGTTTCTCGTTCTTGAAAAGTATAAGCATTGGAAAATTTAGACAAATAACAAGCAATATCTGCAAAATGGTTCGCTTCAAAAAAAAAGTATATGAGAATAATTGTATTTTTAAGGACATCTGCATATTTTGTATAGTAAAATTTTGTCTATATCTTACGTTTCCGAATTATGCAAGTCATCCAGAATATAAACGACTTCTGAGGACATTTCCAGAAAACTCAAGATATACAGTTCATTTGTTATAAAATATCTTAAGCTAATAAAACTGTTAGTCATTTTTTAAAAAAAGTTGAATTTTTGTAATACTTTTCGATGTAAGGTTGGTTAAGGGTGGGTGATTTTTAAGCCTTCCTGAAACGTTTTTGAAAGGTCCTAAACTAAAATATCAAGTATGGTATTTCATTCACTTTTGTTTTTGAATTATGCTGTTTACAGATAAGATACATATACACACAGGATTTTTTCTAAAACTGCCACCTTATTTTGGATAAAAAAAACGTGTATTTTTTAAGCAGCAGAGAAATTCAGCAAGGTAGATGTTCATTGTAGTATCGTGGAAATCGAACGCTTCCTTTCACAAAAGCCCGTTTAACTAATAGCACTCATAGCTAGTACATCTTAAAAAAATTTTCTAATGATTTCCCTACGCTCTAAAAACTATATGGAAGCTCATGTATCACTCCAAAGTTCTGAGGACATCCCTAAACTGTTCATCCATCGCTTATGTTCTAATCTTCACTGGTGCTTACCTATGTGTCCGTTCAAGAAAGCTGTTAGGTAAGACATGAGTCATTTCTATTCTTGTATTTAAAGAGAAAGACACTCTTTTTTAGGAGAGTATCGCAGTGTATCGCGACTTGAAAATGGAACCTATGATCCTAATGTTACTCTAGTCACGTAGAGGTCTGGCTTGTTGGCTACCTAAACCGGCCTCCAAGGATCTCTATTTCTACTTGCATTCAGCTCACACTGCCTGCTAGGCTTTGCAAAATACCGAATACTTTATCGTATCTTACTTTCCATTGTGTATTTATGATCGTACCTGCTAAACCATAGTAGCAGTTTTAGTTCATTTTAAAATAATAATAATAATAATAATAATAATAATAATAATAATAATAATAATAATAATAATAATAATAATAATAATAATAATAATAATAATAATAATAATAATAATAATAATAATAATAATAATAATAATAATAATAATAATAATAATAATAATAATAATAATAATAATAATAATAATAATAATAATAATAATAATAATAATAATAATAATAATAATAATAATAATAATAATAATAATAATAATAATAATAATAATAATAATAATAATAATAATAATAATAATAATAATAATAATAATAATAATAATAATAATAATAATAATAATAATAATAATAATAATAATAATAATAATAATAATAATAATAATAATAATAATAATAATAATAATAATAATAATAATAATAATAATAATAATAATAATAATAATAATAATAATAATAATAATAATAATAATAATAATAAACATGGACGTTCACATGAAACTAAAAGAAAATTATAACAACAGAATACCAAAATTGGTATTTTATTCAGCGTCTTGCAAGGATAAAATATTTGAGTTTTAAAAAGCAAATCGCCTCTGAAATTACTCGTTAAAAATGGGAAACTTTCGGAAAACGTAGGCAGAAACAAAGCGAAACAAAATATGAAGAGTAAGACCAAAAAAAAAAAGTTAGCAAAAGAAAAAAAAATGAGGTATAAGAGAATAGTACTGCTAAAAAAGGCTTCTGACACAAAATTCAACTTTTTTAACCATTAAGAAAGAAAAAAAATGTGTAATGTAATTTAAATAGCGCTTAAATTTTCAAATTAACAGCAAAACACTGTATTATTCTAGGGTTATATCCCATTAACAGAAATGGTGCCTAGAGCGAAATTAATCGACATGGTGTTTGTTGACACCTCGCGCACTGATTTATGGGACCTCTATTGTCTTTGCCACCTCCCAGAAGGAGGGAATAAAACAAACTTCAAAGAAAGCTACAGGTCATCGCAGAAGGCCACAGAGACGCGCCGAAGTCCCTAATACTACTAGAATATCCCAGCTAGTGCGGGAATGACTCTTCAACCAAGCAGCCTTCTATTGTTCACGGGGAATATTGCTTATTTTCAGCAAACATCCGTGTCATCTGTCCGTCACCACGATACACAACGAAACCTAAGCAGAGCTACAAGATGAGAAAGGAAAGGAATGAAAAGAAAAAAATGGCAGTAGGTCATAAGCCACTCCTTTTATGTAACACGTCCGCGAGTCTTTAGCCAGGTTCATAACCCTGAAGCGTGTACTCTGATGGCAAGGGCGATAAACGTACGGTGTAGCATATATTTGCTCATTTGAACACAAGTGACATGATAACAATAAGTTCCTCTCCTTAGCAACCCTTTTTCTTGGACACGTTTCTACAGTAACGGGCTTTCCCCGGAACAATAGATAGTTGATGGTGTGTGGTGAATACGCAAGGCGGTGTCTTTCCTGGCGAAATACATGGATACGTACAATGTATGGACATTAATAATGCCTTCAACATCCGTGCGTGAAAATAAACTACTGTAACGTGCTATGGAAACGGAGAACATTTGTTCTCCCTTTAAGTTCCGCCATACAGAGGAAATCCGTGAATGTTTTCGCTTCCCGTTAGGGCACTCTTTTAGTAGTTGAGGGATAATCTCTTCACAATATGTTTGTTATTTTAATGTTACGTTTTTATGTGCTGACTTTCTAGAATGATACCAGCTCTGGAACGTCAAGACTTCAAAGCTCCTCTATTTTGGAAATAAGACTCTCAAAACTGAGGGCTCTTAGGGGCGGAGAGGTTTGACACTCGCACATTAGATGGTCAGCAGTCTTGACAAGGACTTTCTTGTTGTTCCATTCTAAACAAATGCTATATAAGGGCACATAGATTTGTAAAAATGCCTACCACTGATGGCAAGCTTAACCGATCTGACACCAACCCCAACATAGCTGCACTGCTCGTTAACTTCTTAGTGGCTTCATTTGCTTTTTCATTGCTCTGAATTTCCACATGCCCAGGCATCCACCACGGAATTATGAGTATCCGATATTGTGAACATCCGCGGCACCCTAAGACCATTTTAGGCTTAACCAAGCGATTATCAAAAGTTGTAACGATTACTGAAGAATATAAAAATTATTTTTATATTGCCTTCTCATACTTCCCCACTTGAGAGACCGTGACATACTCACCCAAGTTAAGCGAAAGCTTGGTAGCTCTGTTCCAAATTTATTTTAATGTAGAATAATCACATACCAGAAGTGATCTTCACAGTACAAACTCATAAGTTTATATTTATTTGGTTTATTTTATCCTATATATTATTTAGACATTTCTATTCTAAAATGTAGTAGCATATTATACGTATACAAAACTAGAGTTAAGGGAAAACTGCATTGAAAATTCTAATGTCCAAAGTATATGATCAATTGTCGCCACTATGATCAGGTTTCCCGTAGGGGAAGTCATCCGTCCCCTTCAGCTGCTTTAGTGCGAGCGCTGCGGACCCTTAGCAATCGTGGTACCTCTGACGTTACTAGAGGAACCTCGGGCCGAACATTCGAGCCCATCCCTGATAGGGAGTTGTTCGGATTGGGTAGGACTCGAGGGGGCAGTGGTTCCCGATACCTGTGAGTGATCGCGTACGTCTCCGGACGGGGTTCAGGGAAGCCATTAATATTCCCATGTACTAGCCAGCATAGCTAGTAGAAGGTGTGCTAGATCACCAGGCGGCTCCACCGAGGTCATATCGGTAGCCTTCCCATTTTGGAGTTGGCGCGCGTAAGTGGCGTATCCACTTCCATTCCGTCTTGAGTCCACAGGACCAGATGAGGGGGCTTGTTAGTCTCTAGGTCTTGCCCTATGGAAAGCCCCACGGAGGCGCCGGGCGCCCTTTTGGACAGCTCGGTAACTCCCTGGTCGACGGAGGCCTGGGTCCTTAGCCCTAAGGGTCCAGGACTAATGGGAGTAGAACCTCTGGCATTAACTGCATTAACTATGATCAGGTTTCCCGTAGGGGAGGGGATCCGTCTCCTTAAGCTGCTTTAGTGCGAGCGCTGCGGACCCTTAGCACTCGTGGTACCTCTGACGTTACTAGAGGGACCTCGGGCCGAATTGCCGGGCGCCTCCCGTCGAGGAGTTGTTTGGATTGGGTTGGACTCGAGTGGGCAGTATGTTCCCGACTCTCACGGGGAATTGGGTACCTTCGGCCAGGCTACGGCCACCCGGAGGGGGTAGAGGGTTGCCTCATAAGTCCCGGGTACTAGCCCGCAGAGCTAGTAGGTGTGCTAGATAACCAGGCGGCCCCACCGAGTTTTTTCGATAGTCTTCCCTGCGGGATTGACGCGCCTAAGTGGCGTATCCACTTCCATCCCGTCTTGACGTTATTGTCAACGGGGGAGGGCTTTTTAAGAAATCAGGTATTGCCCTACATAAAGACCCCCGGAGTTATCCATCGCTCCCGGGTCGAAGGATGACAGGGTCCTTGGACTTTAGGGTCTTTGGACTTTTGGGTAGATCCTCTGCACTTAACCATGATCAGGTTACTTCAAAATGTTCACAAATGTTGACATTGTGAACAAAATGATTTGAAAGCTAATTTATGTACATAGTACAAAAAATAACAATTACTCGCTTTTACGGCAGCTCAGCTCATAAAAGCAATTGACATTGTCATATGAAACTTATAAAGACATTTGATTATAATAATTGTAACTAGATACTTTAAAATTCATTGTAATTGTATCCCATATTCACAAAATATAATTATTTACTTTTCTTTCTTTTTACTTTCGATGTTTTAACTGATTTAAGTCAATTCAAATTTTTGTTGCTACTATTTAGACTATATTATCATTGGATGGATAGAGTCAAACTGAAAAATTCAATGCCATAGCCAGGAATTGAACCACGAATTTCCCGTTCTCCACCCGGTGCTCTAAATCATTGAGCTACCATGACCAACATGCCAGCACGACGTTAAATTCACCAGGTGATTCGTACGTTTCCCGGTAAACCACTAGGGGTTCTCATAGACTTATTATTATTATTGTTATATTATTATTGGTGGCGCAATGGCTGAGTGGTTAGACCACTTGACTTTCACCAAGGCGGTCTGGGTTTGATCCCAGGCGACCGCAAAGTGAGATTTGTGGTGGACAACATGACGCTGGGACGGATTTTCTCCAGCTCCTCCGGTTTTCCCAGCCAGCCTTCCACGGATTGCTCCATCAACATCTTTCCTATCACCTCATCTCTTTCGTACTTTCACTTCCGGCGTTGGCCTGATCACTCATCCCGGAATCTCTCTAATCAGGAAACCTCTGATCCTCAACCCCTTGCCTATGGGCCTCGAGGTTGCGCGGCTCAGAGGCCCTATGTTCCACTAAAGGAAACACAGGAATTCATTCATTCATATTATTGTTATTATTATCTTGATTGTTATTATATTTATAGTAATTATCATAGCTTCGCATTACTATTTAAAGTTCAATTATCCTCAAATGCTAATGTAATACCTTGATTTGCATAAATGTCTTGAGAGATTTAAAGGCTTGGATTCTTTTGAAAACATTTTGGCACAGCGGTTGTGTAATCTTCTTATCCTTTCATAAACATTTTAAAATCTCTACATATTATCTAAGCCTGTGATGTAGATTTACTGCGGGTTTAGGTCCTTAACCAAACACCTTGGTCAAAGGTATTATTTTGTTCAGCATAACTTGTTATTTCACTGGTTACACACCTCAACGCGTGAAGATTTCTGCAGGCGATGACAACGTCTCTCATAATAAAGGCATTGTATATCCAACTTAAAACACAAACAAAAGAATTGTTCATAGCTTAAGGTTAGGTGAGCGGGAATCAGAAGTAAGTCTATCGTGATTTCATGGCCCATCACCAACAAGTGCTACAGCTGCCATAATTATTCGAAAATAAACATGCGTTAAAGTGTCAGAAATAATAGCATTTTGTATTTGAGAGCCTGGAGTGAAATATTCGGGTATGATGGAAGCACGCTCTTTTGAGATTACTCAGTGTCTGCTAAAATCTTATAAAACATCAATCACAGAGAATTTTTGCCATTCCATTTGGTACCTTATAATTGACAGCGGTTTGAGGTGTGTTTACAGATACAATAGTGAAATGAGGAAGTGTGAAGCTGGTCAAATGAAAGTACTCGTTCGCTAATAGAAGGGAAGAAACCGCTTAATGCTTTTTACATTGTTAACCAATATTCACTTAGAGGCTCCTATTTCATATCGCAGATGCTTTTAGGTTAGCATATAAATCAATACTGTAGCTTGATCCATTGGAGAATGTGATGCCCTTTCTCATGTGACACTTGCACGACTTTCTTCGTCTATCGCCGCTTCATACTGATTTTATATAATATAAATATAATTCCTCTTTGTTCTCTCTTTTATCTAATAAGCATTTACATCTCTATAGGAACGGCTACTATAAAGTCTGTTTAGTTAACTCGTGTGCATTTCGGTCGACACCTTTAACGAACCCTTATAATCGTTTTACAACATCGGCCCTCCTTCTCCCAGACCTTTCTGCAAGGTTGCCACCTTCCTCAATACGTCATGGGTATCGTACGAGGTTTCGTCTAAATAAATTATCTTATGTCCATTACTGCAAAACTTCCTTAGTTTTGACATATATATAGTACTGCAAAACTTCATTAGCTTTGAAAATAAATAAATACATATCACCAAGCTACAATTCTACTGGATTCCATAATAATCCTTATCTTATTCAAAGTGCAGCATTTGAAAACCAGCTCCTTTAGGAGGCCACGCAAAGTGCAGCGCCCATAAAGAAAATCACAAATTTCTTGCAAATGTGCAACCAATTCGTCTAAGGTGGGTGTTCTCCCTTTTGCATGGAATCTATAAATTTCTCGGCGAATTAAACCGCATATGAAATTATCTACTTTAGAGAAACGTTTCCTTTTGTTTTTCACACTTGATCGGCGTCTTTGGTACTCCTTTCGTAATAATATTTCCTGCTGTATTTCTGTGAATACCCAGAATTTATCATCAGGTTCGTTGCATGACCCCTTACACATATTTATGTGTTCAAAACAAGCGCTTGAATTTGCTTAGAAACAGTTCCCGTTATAACTTTTTTTTAGACTTTTTCAGTAACATAACTCGGCCCAGCAACACTTTCCAATTCATTCACACTATTGTCATCACTTGACTGAAAGTTATCTACTACTTCATTTGCATTTGCCACTGCATTTTCCTCCCACGGTCCCCAAATCGTGACACAACGAATTTCTGCACGTAATGAAACAGATGAACTGGAAGTTGGAACTTTGGCAAATGAGACTACGTGGAGTAAACATGCGACTGTCATTTCAAGAAAATCAGGGTTGATATTGGTCCTCAACGACAGTGTTCCATTTCTGAAGTGTGGAGATAGATTTATGACGGTCATTAGTGGGCGGGAGGGTCAGGTTCCTTTGAGTGCGAACTGCACACCTGTGAAACAGTTATTTTATGTTGTCCCCAAAGAGTTTCAAATATTGTATTATGTGAGGTTAAGTAGAGTGAGTCATGCACAGAGAAGCTATGTAAGTGGAAATGACGTCACAAAAGTGTTGAATAACAAACTTATTTGGGATTGGTGTGACGCGTATATCGTAAAACGTGGACCAATCAGATATAAAAGATTTTACGTTGCCATGGAGGATATTCAATATTCCTCTAGGGGGGTCGAACTATTAGCGAAATGCTAATGTGTAGAAGAAGATGAACTGATTATTCTTCTTCTCCTAACAGTCACCGTGAACGGATGTAAAATTCTCTTCTTAAACGCCGTTGTGTGCGGAAGAATATAAGTCTATTCTCATAACAATCATCGAGTATAACTAGATAATCTTTACATTAAATATCATCGCTAGAAGACACACAATTTAATTATTATACACGGTAGTGAACAACCGTATAAAACTTTTGATTCTTGCACGCATCCAGATATAAACGCGTCACATCAAGTGAATCTTGTGTAAGAATAGTGTTATAAATGTTGTATCATACATTTTGTTCGAACTGGTGTTGATTGAAGTAAGGAAATAAAAGTTTCTACATTATTTAATACAGAGAAAAATGATTACTCATTTTGCGTAAAATTTCCTTCCGCCGTACCACCCCTGTAAAAGAAGATATCTTGCTCAACCGACTGAAGTCACGCCGAGGTAAGCTGGGACTTCAAGAACCATCTATTCCATCCACCAAAATGTCGCCACATCGAGGGATATAATTACTCCATCACCCATTGACGTTGGGAATCTACCCAAACCACTTCAACCCTGTTCCAAATGGTCACCTCAACGAGGGGCATAATTCGTCATCCATCAATACGATTCGACACAAACCCTGTAACAAATGGCGCCCCAACGGGGACTCGAATAGGCAGAAGGAGGATTACACCACAGGAGAATAAATAGTGTAATGGACAGGTAACTTCGAATCAAGAAAGAAGAAAGAAGAAAAGTGAGTACGGAAAAATCTTAATAGATAATTAATAGAAAAAGTGACAAAATTATAATTTTCATTTTTATGTTATTAAGAAAGGGAAAGATATTACCTAAAATGGAAGGTAAAAAATTAACAGACAATAAGAATAAAAATATTGGGGAAGGAGTGGAAAGACTAGTTAGTGATAAGAGAGCAGAAATACAAGAAGTCAGGGAAGTAGTGGAAGGAATGATTAGTGATGATGCAGGAACAAGTAGAACAGAAATTATGCAGAGTAAAGATAATGAAATGATAATAGACAGGTTAGAGAAAATGATGAGTAATTTTGATGCTAAAATGGATAATTTAAATGCTAAAGTAGATCAAAGTTCAGAGAAATTAGAAGCTAGGATAGATCAAGGTTTAGGTAACCTAAGAAATGAAATTGAGAAGGGAAGAGAAGAGTGTAGAGAAGGCATAAAATCTTTAAAACAGAAAATAGAATCTCATGATGGAGAAATGTCTAGGTTAAAAGAGATGTTTCAGGAAATGAAAATAAGTCAGGAAAATGTAGTAAAAGATATAAGAAGTGAATTGGCTAAGGAGTCAGAAATCCTTAAGCAACAACAAGTAGAATTTGTAGAAAAACAAAAAATAGAAATAGGGGAATTAGAGAATAGAATAAGACAAGAAATAGATGTAGTCTTATTAGATAATTCACGGAAATACCATGAGGAAAATATTGAAATACAGAATAATTTTGTAAGAGAGGTAAATAGTATCAGAAATGATGTTAAACTAATTGCTACTGAGGTGCAAACACAACAAGATGAACTAAAAGTTAAATATGATGAAGTCAGTAAGTTGAATAGTGAAATGATTACAAGAATAGATTTGGCACAGGAAAGTTTTGAGAGAGAGAAAGAAAACATTAGCAAGCTGAATCAAGTTGTGATTGCATTACAGGCAAGCAAAATTTCTGAGAACCAGAGGGTAATAAAATCTAAGAGTATTACATGTATAGACTTACCTGGTAATTCAGGTAATATTGTACAAAACTTAGAGAATTATTTGGAGAGTGACGATACAGAATCTTTGTCACCTGATTGTGAAGTAAATGGTAATAGACAAATACAAAACATGCACACACATACACAGTTACACAGTCAAGGTAACACAAATTGTACAAATTATTTGTTGCATGACATAAGTCCACCTACTTTCGAAGAAGAATCGGGAGACAACCCCAAAATATTTCTAAAGGAATTAGAAGAATATTTTAAAATTAAAAAGATTCCAAATGAATTTAGGATGATGATTGTTAAAAGGTGTTTGAAGAAAAATGCTTTAGAATGGCTGAGGTTAACATTAGCTTCACATGAAACGTATAGTATGTTTAGGAACGTGTTTATAAATAGGTTCTGGGGTCCAGAAAGACAGAGAAGAATTAAAGTCGAACTGGCCACTGGTAAATTCGAGTTCAGGAAGGGTGTGTCCATGACTGAATATTTCCTAAAACTTGCTAACAAAAGCAAACTTGTGAATCCAGATATGTCAGAGACCGAGATCGTGAATATGCTAATACGACATTATCCACCACACATTAGAAACCACCTAATTGTGGCTAAGCCCGTCGACTTTACTGATATGATTGAGTTATTATCAGAATTTGAGGCTCATAACCTTAATTCTGATTCTACTCATAGTCAAGTTGATCCTGACAAGACTCATATAGAAGAAAAGCAAGTAAATAGACAGGAAGTAAGACCAACATTCGGGGAAAATCACAACCATACTAACCAAAACCAAAATAGTTTTAACCAAAATTGGGGCGGGGCACGTTCAAGAGACAACTATGAACGAAGAGAGTACAACCCCAGAAAGACATATGAATCGGTAGTGCCAGGTATAGGAAGGAGAATTCCAAATACTCCTAGGAGGAATTATAATAATAACCAACCTGTGGGAAATGTGAGGAGTAATCAGGTGAATCAACTGAGGTTTTACAGGGGAAATAACCTAAGAACAGGTTATCAAAGTAGAGGAAGAGGAACTAGCATTGAAAACTCTTCATTAAGAGATTTTGGGGGTCCTAGGTTTGAAAGGGCAGACAATAACCTAGAAAGGACACAGACTCAGGGAATAGAAAGAGAAATAAATAACGATAGTACCAACCCAACTGCTAGTGTAACTACCGACCGCACTAATGCGGAAAATTGAGTACCAAATCATTTTGTGCCTTGGAAAGTGGTTCGGTAGAAATGACACAGGGCAAAATCAAAATTCAAAATTTACCAGAAGATAAGCTCACTCTCTCCAGAAGTAAAAATCGGGAATTAGTAAATCCGCCTCAGATTAACCTTCGTATAGGCGATAGCGAATATAAAGTATTGATAGACACAGGAGCTAGTTCATCAGTAATAAGTGAGAACTTATTCAAGGAATTACAATCCAAGTTTAGGATTGAATATTTAAACGTGTGTAATGTATACTGTAGCACAGCTATTGGGAAAAAGAAAGATAAAGTTAAATATCAAGCGTTAATTCCTGCGCGAATAGATGATAGGAATTTCAATTTTATCGTATTGGTAATACCAAACTTAGCTCGTGATATTATTATTGGCAATGATGTATTGTATGGTTGGCAAAGTGTGATAGATTTCGAAAAACATGAAATGAAGGTCAAAGGAGATAATGAAGTAATAAGAATAAATTTGTTAGAAGAAATTATATTAAAAGAGGATGAGAAGGATAGTATAAATAATGATAGGTTTTTTGTAGAAAATATAATATTATACGAAGAAGATATAATTAATAATGAAGAAGATGATAGTGGTAAAGAAAATTTACTTTTAAATAATAAAGAAAATGATACGTTTGACCTTGGAGATCATTGTTGCCAAATAAACACATTAAATACCGACACCGAGCGAAAACAAGAAGAGGAAGAAATGATATTCCAAAGAACTTTGAAAGAAAAGTTAGGGAAAACATACAATTTAAATCACGCGCAAAGAGAACAGTTGAGGTTATGTATACTAAAGAACAGGAACGTTTTTAGTACGAAACCTGGATTGTGTAATAAGTACATACATACATTTAAGGTGAACGACATTGCTCCTTATACTCATAAAAGTAGATCTGTGCCTATCGCTATTAGACAACAAGCATCTGAAGTAATAAACGATATGCTAGAAAATGGAATTATAGAGATTTCTAATTCGCCTTACCTACATCCTTTGTGTTGGGTACATAAATCGAACGGAACACTGCGTATGACGATTGACGCAAGAAAGATAAACTCACTAACACAACCCGATCACTTCAGACCTCTTGGAGTTGATGAGGTATTATCAAAATTAGGACGTGGAAAATATTTTTCAAAATTAGATTTGGTTTCATCGTATTGGCAGATACCACTAGATGAATCTGTTCGAAAATACACAGGATTCAATTTTGGAGGAAAAATATACCAATTCAAAACATGTGGTTTTGGATTATCCACTAGCGGAAGTGCATTACTTCGAGCGTTACATAATATTTTCGGAGATACCATAGAAAATTTCGCTCTACAATATATTGATGATTTTCTTATTTTTGATCAAAATTTCGACGATCATATATCACATTTAAATTATATATTTACAAAATTTTCTGAAAGTGGTATGACAATAAATCTGGATAAATCGCAATTTATTGCCAAAGAGATTGAATTTCTAGGTTATATTATATCTGAAAAAGGCATGACACCGAATCCAGAAAGAATCAAATCGATTGAAGCTATCCCTCCACCAAAGAACATCAAGCAATTAAGAAGATTTATGGGAATACTACAATATGAGAGTAGGTTCGTTATAAATTATGCCAAAGAGCTTAGTCCTTTGAGGGAACTTCTTAAGGAAAATTCAATTTGAAAATGGACTGAAGAACATCAACAGGCTTTTCAAAACGTGAAAGAATTATTTAAAATGCCATTCTTTTGGAAAGACCCATTCAAAATCAACCATTCAATATATATTCTGATGCTAGCATTCAAGCTTATGCAGCTGTACTAACGCAGATTGATGTATCTGGAAATAATCACGTAATTGCTACTGCTTCCAGAGCATTGCACAAAATAGAAGCTAATGCTTGCATAACCGAATTGGAAATTGGAGCTATATATTTTGCTTTACAAAAATTTCGGCAATATGTATACAATACCAAAGTTATTGTGTATACAGATCACATTAGTTTGTCATTTATAAAGAAATGTAAATTAACTAGCTCAAAAATATCTCGTTATATTCATGAAATTACTTCGTATGATATTGAGATTAGGCACATTCCAGGAAAAGAAAACATATTTAGTGATTTATTATCAAGACTAAGATTGGAAGGGGAAATCCCAGAAACGTTATCACATCCACATCATGAGATTAAATTGTTCGAATTAAATTTTAAATGGAATAGAAACCTAACCCAAAAGTTTAAGAATATTTCGGAAACCCAACAAAATGATCCAAAATTGTCTTTATTGCTACAACAAGTTCCAGAAATTGGAGAAAATATAAATTGTAACATAGCAAAGAAAAATGGTATTCTTTACAAATTACATGGGGATGTAATACGAAAATGGAAAGTGATAGTTCCGAGTAGTTTGGAAGAAAATGTAATAAATTCTTTTCATCAAAATTTAGCACACTCAGGATGTGAAAAAACTGCTATGACTATAAAAGAACAATTGTACATTAAACATATTGACAAGAAGGTTAGGAAATTAATTTCAACATGTGAATTGTGTCAGAAAGCTAAACCAATAAACGTCAGATATGATTTTGAACCTCAAACTATCATCAGGGATAGAAAGAACGAACTAGTTGCTATTGATGCTCATGGAGAAATGCCAGCTAGTCAACACAATTGCAAATACATTTTTGTAATGTTTGATATTTTTTCTAAATTCGTAAAAATTTATCCTGTACAAAATATCAAAAGCAGAACGTGCGTAAATAAAATTTTAAAAGATTGGATACCAAAGTATGGGTCAATAAAGGCAATATTATCAGACAACGCAACGGTTCACCGGAGTAAATTGTTTACTTCAGAGATGAAGAACAATAATATTAAGATGTATTACTCTTCAGCATATTTTCCCCAAGGAAATCCTTGCGAGAGAGTGATGCGTGATTTAGGCTTGTATTTCAGAATTCTGTGTCATTCTAACCACCGAGGCTGGTACAAACACTGCCATATTATTGAGAAAATCATTAACAATACCCCAAACTCTACTACCAAATTTTCACCAATCGAATTAATGACTGGACTACAACCTGAACCTCTAGTAATAAAAGCACCGACAACCTTAAAAGTAGATGAAATTGAATTGAATGAAGAAGAAAAGTGTGCTGAAGCATTTCGAAGAATAAAAGGAAAAGCAGAGAAAAGATTATCAAAGATACAAAGAAAAGGAGCGAAATGGAATCCTGAAATAAATGATAAAGTTCTAGTAAAGACATTTAATATCTCCAGTTCTAAAATCAAATCCTATTGGAGAATGAATTTGTTATATAAAGGTCCATATAAAATAGTAAGAAAATTTGGGGATCATACGTACGAATTAAGAGACGATGATAATAGAATGATAGGAAAATATCACAAAACACTTTTAAAACCATTCAAAAGCCTTGACACTCACCAGAACAAATAAAAAAAAATAATAATAATATGTTTATGAATTACTGAAAAATGTTTTGTTTATTATTATTGTGTTCGAATAATTTCTGATTTTATATTGTTATTTTAAATTGTATTAATTGTTCATTGTTGTAATAATGTTTAATTATTGGGGCATTCTTTAGAATATATGGAACAATATTATTGGAAGATTTAAGTTAATTTTCCATATATTCTGAAGAGGGGCATCTGAAACAGTTATTTTATGTTGTCCCAAAAGAGTTTCAAATATTGTATTATGTGAGGTTAAGTAGAGTGAGTCATGCACAGAGAAGCTATGTAAGTGGAAATGACGTCACAAAAGTGTTGAATAACAAACTTATTTGGGATTGGTGTGACGCGTATATCGTAAAACGTGGACCAATCAGATATAAAAGATTTTACGTTGCCATGGAGGATATTCAATATTCCTCTAGGGGGGTCGAACTATTAGCGAAATGCTAATGTGTAGAAGAAGATGAACTGATTATTCTTCTTCTCCTAACAGTCACCGTGAACGGATGTAAAATTCTCTTCTTAAACGCCGTTGTGTGCGGAAGAATATAAGTCTATTCTCATAACAATCATCGAGTATAACTAGATAATCTTTACATTAAATATCATCGCTAGAAGACACACAATTTAATTATTATACACGGTAGTGAACAACCGTATAAAACTTTTGATTCTTGCACGCATCCAGATATAAACGCGTCACATCAAGTGAATCTTGTGTAAGAATAGTGTTATAAATGTTGTATCATACATTTTGTTCGAACTGGTGTTGATTGAAGTAAGGAAATAAAAGTTTCTACATTATTTAATACAGAGAAAAATGATTACTCATTTTACGTAAAATTTCCTTCCGCCGTACCACCCCTGTAAAAGAAGATATCTTGCTCAACCGACTGAAGTCACGCCGAGGTAAGCTGGGACTTCAAGAACCATCTATTCCATCCACCAAAATGTCGCCACATCGAGGGATATAATTACTCCATCACCCATTGACGTTGGGAATCTACCCAAACCACTTCAACCCTGTTCCAAATGGTCACCTCAACGAGGGGCATAATTCGTCATCCATCAATACGATTCGACACAAACCCTGTAACACCTGTTGACAAAGCAGTAAATACTTCAAAAGTAAAAAACGAACTAAGAAATTAAAGAAACACTAGTAAGGAAGCTCTATTACTCTTTTTAAATGCTGGATGCTTTTTACAAGGATGTCTGATAATTTTTCAAGTTTGAATAAAGTTAAGCAGTGCAATTTTTTGGGGTGGTAGACTTCTGTTGAACACAATTTAAATAATCACGTACATTTCGCATAATAATTAAATGTCATAAATGCTTTAGCAGTCGAGAAAGGTTAACAATACTATTAGGTATATATTACTAGTATAATGGAAACCCATGTTAGCATATCCATGTTAGGTTCGATTCCTACGGTAATCCTCATCTTAATTAAATTACGCAAGTGTTAAACGCCAGTAACTATTAAACACTAATAAATATATAAAACTACACTAAGTAAAACACTATGTAACTTCAATAAATATAAGCTCAATTGACACACATAGGAAGCATCTTTGCACAGTCTAAGCTAATAGAAAGTACCGCAGTTCTGAGGACACAAGAAAAATATTGTAACAGCGCTTTAACTTGATGAACGTTTTGAGAAGGACCACCCCATATGTTTAAGGGTGGAAGACCCTTATAATTTCTTACATGTGAGGAGATGTGGTCAGAAGTGAAAGCTTTGATGTCGCATGGGATGGAATAAACGCGGCAACTATATATGTAGGAAGCTAAGCATCAACTCTAAAGCAATGCAGTTGTTTTTTTTTTTGTTTTTTTTTTTAATTTTCGTCCTCCAACGTTAAGTCATATCGGACGATGAATGAAATGGGTGAAGTGATGCTCAAATGAATCCGAGGTCCATGGAGCTTAGAGTCGCCCGAAATTCGTCTATCGGGATAAGGGAAAACCTCGGAAAACACTTATCCAGGTAACTCACCCTAACCGAGATTCGAACTCGGGACCTCTTGAACGTGAGGCAGTCACGCTACCATCTACGCTACCGAGGCGGGCAGAAATGCAGTACCTGTATATGAGGTTTGTTATTAAGTAAACACCACTTAAATGATTCCACTGCAGCGCTGCAGTCGAGATTATGAGCACGCCAGATCATTTATTCCACTCATTAAGAAGATAGATGCATCTGCTAGCAATTGTCACTTTTGTGTGTGTGTAGGGGGGGGGTGTAATTTTACGTCGTCCAACGATAATTTATATCGGACGGTGAATGAAATGGGTGAAATGATGCTCAAATGTGTCCAGGGTCCATGGAGCTTAGAGCTACCCGACATTCGTCTGTAAGGATAAGGGAAAACCTTGGAAAAACCCTTATCCAGGTAACTCACCCTGACCGATATTCGAACTCGGGACCTCTTGAACGTGAGCACACAAGCTCGCTACCATCTAAGCTACCGAGGCGGGCGTCGTCACTTTGTTTAACGTCATTAGACGGTTTCAAAAAATTCAAACAATCCAATACCCCGACTGTAAGGTCAGATCAGTGAATGCGGGAAATACTACTGTGTGAAGAATGTACCGGGAATTGATCATATAAAAATCTCCTATAAGAGTGGATTCGAAATTATTGTTGTCGCTAAGTTGGTACATCTTTCCTCTACACCCATGCGAAGTTTGATTGTCAGCTGTCATCTAGTTTGTTTACAGAGCGGCATTATGTTAGTGCATCTCAGGTGTGTCGCGATTTATGTCTTCTAACGACAGAAAACGGGTGCCTCGTAGTGGTAACTTGAGTTTTGGAAAGAGAAAGAAATCGGCCGGGGCTGTATCAGGTGAATACGCTGTTTGTTCGATGAGAACAGTCGAGTTTTTGGCCAGAAATTCCTTCACAGCCTTGTGAGATGGGACGTTATCGTGGTGCAGAATCCATGAGTTGTCTTTCTACAAATCTGGTCTTTTTCGCCGTATTTGTGCTCTCAAACGCCATATTATGCTCAGATAATATTCTGGAAAGAATTCGGAGTGCATGACACCATGATAATCGAAAGAAACTGTCAACATAACTTTCAGTTTTGATTGAGTGCCCTTTTGGGTTTCGGTTCAGTTGGAAGGCACCATTCGAAAGCATGTTGACTGCTTTGCGTGTCAAACTCGTAAAATCACGTCTCATCCAGTTACAATACGTTTTATGAATGTGGCCTGTTCTAGCATGTCTTCAGCGATCCTTACTCTATTGAGTTTTTGCAGAAAGTTCAAATCTTTCGGAACTGATTGAGGGGCAACACGTGTCATGTCCAAGTAATTGTTTAAAATGATACAAATCGATTTATGAGACACAGAAAGTCCAGCCAAAATCTCTCTCAGATCTAAATGACAATTTACAGACACCATTTCCTTCACTTCAGCGATGCTCAGTTCAGTTGGAACTGTTGATAGCCAAACAGGACGAGGCAAATCTTCCACTACATCTCGACTACTTTTGAATTCATTGTACAGCAGAGTTGTGTCCAACACTGTTCTTAAGTAGGCTTTGTTCCTTGTACTATAGACTGTGTATTTGGTTACATATATAGACAAGTTTCTATAATCACCAATTCGCACGTGCTTTTGATAAAGTCGATTCACCTAAGACCTCTGTAAGATTTTCAGGCAATCGGAATACCATTTGCAATGCAAAATATGAGACAGTTCTTTGTTCAACATTTTTAGTCATTGTAAAATCGCAACACAACTTTATGGTGCACTAACAAAGTGACATGGAAGATTGGCAATCAAACTCCGCGTAGGTTGGAGGAAAGATGTACAAACTTGGCGACTTTCGAATCCCCTCTTATATGATCAATTCCTGGTAATTTCTTGACAGAATGTATAATGCCAGTAAATATTCATGCCAATTCTGTAAGGTTTATGGAGAAACAATAATGAGTGACAATGCCCGGTCACATTTGGTTGGGAACGATTCGACGCAGCTCTCTCCAGTAACAATTTGCCACCAAGCGATTGTCATTTGTTTCTGCATATAAAAGCATTTGAAAACTTAAAAAAATATATATTGGTATTTACTTTAAAAACATCTAATGTATTATTGTCATGCAATCAAGCATGAATTTTAATTTGCCAAATTACATAGCTTGCTATTATTTAGATTCCTAAACTGCTATGAAAGACACACATTGATTCTGTTGGATTTGATTTGCTTCAATTTGGTATACATTGATTTGCATGTATAAAATTTCTAAGGGTGCATTACTTTTTCGTTAATTAAGACTTTTAAATACAACTATTCATTTTCTTTTAGAATTTATGTGTATAGGTTCTGCTGTACTGTCACACACTATATTAACTTCAACTGCTCCACAGTAAGAGAAGTATATGACGTACATAAAACATTTCAATGATAATGTTTAGCATAGAATTAAATATTTTATTGAACAGAACAGTCACCTAAATAACTGTTGGAGAATGAGTTCGAATGCATGTATGTTTATCTTAAGAAGTGCAATCAACATAAGTGTGCCGGTAACTTCCGGTTTGATTCACGCTACTTCCTTATTAATGCCACAAAACAAGATGGCGCACAGCTGTGCGATGTTATCGCGTCACGTAGAAGTGTCGAATACACTATGACGTTAGAACTCAGGTGATTGTCCGGCTGGCTTTCTTATAGGTTTAGAATATTAAGTGGCTAAGGACAGAGCTAATGGTACAGAACTCCCACAAGCAATGCACAAGAAACTTTATTATCCTTGTAAAGGTACGTGATATGCTGTGTCTTCGTTCAATTTCTAAAACTGTACTTCACTAATGTTCACCGTAACCTAAATCACCTATTTAAACTTTTGGTGTAGACTATCCTTAGTTCACACGTCACCTCGCTAATGTGAACTAGTTCCGCTGTTCACTGATTCTTCAATCAGTTTCGCTTTCTCCCACGACGCAGCGGAGTAACGAAATACATCCGAAGTACCTATTCTTCCGAAAGGTTCGAAGAACGTCTCGAATCCATTGGGGCAACAACACTCACTGCACGTTATCACAGTCGTTCACAAACTCGCTGGAAGAAAAGTCACATCAGAAACGCACTCGTTGACTGATTCACTCACTCCAGATCCGTTCCATTAGAACTCACTCAAGTCAGACTGAACTTGCTCCGGAACAGATCTCACTTATATAGCGGTTTGAAGTACACAGAGCTCCAGAACGTATGGGAAGGCGAAAAGTCAAGAACATTCTGGTTATCGGGTGATAGCGTTTATCGTATTTACACAGCAGGACCGCTTAGGTTCCGATTTCTCGGTGCCGACCTCTCGATAATCTACGATGGTGGGTCAAAAAGTAATACCTCCTATCTTTTGCTCTTTTAATTGCCAATAAAATTGAATCCAATTTACATAGCTTGAAAACTACAACATTGACGATTAATTTGCCACTATTTAATATAATCCCCGTCCTTTTCCACAGTTTTGGTTCACCTTTTAACTAGGGTATGTATTCCAGTGTGGTAAAACACACGGTCTTGCTTCCAAGCTATTGGCGCACGGACGTTTTCACAGCCTCCTCATCTTCAAAATGAATCCCACGATGAGCTTCCTTTAGTGGCCCGAACAGATGAAAGTCTGATGTTGCCAGGTCAGGGCTGTATGGCGGGTGAGGTAAGACTTGCCGTCCCAATTTCTCAATTTCTGCAGTGGTGTAACGGCCGGTGTGTGGTCTTGCATTGTCAAGCAAAAGAAGGACATCCACCATAGTTTTTGTTGGGCGAACTCGGCGAAGACGTGCTTTCAGCTTTTTGAGAGTTCTGACGTATTGGACAGAATTTATTGTGCATCCCTGCTCAAAAAAATCAATCATAACCACACCCTCTGCACCCCAAAACACTGTCACCATAACTTTCCCTGCCGACCGCTGAGTTTTGATTTATTTTTTCTTCCGTGACGTTGTGTGATGCCATTCCACTGCCTGCCTCTTTGATTCAGGTTCAAAAAAATGAACCCAAGTTTCGTCTGCAGTAACAATTTTTTCCAGAAACTCCTCTCCCTCCAACTTGAAGCGGTGCAAGTGTTCGGAGGCTATTGTTTTCCTTGTTTCTTTGTTTTGGGCGGTTAACATTCTTGGTACTCAACGTGAACAAACTTGTGAGTAACCCAGTTGTTGAATAATGGTCATTACACTGCCTTTACTGAGGGGGGGGGGCTTAATGCGACACAATTCACCTGTTGTTACCCGGTGATCACCACGGATGCCATCGACTCGCTGAATGTTGCATGCAGTCTACTGCAGTCACCAGCCTGCCGCTTCGCTTTTCAGCTGCCAATGGTGTTTGCCCTTCAGCTTCGTTACAGCGATGAACCCATCGTGTAGCAGTGCTGACATCCACCGTTGCATCACCATACACATTTTTTAGCCTTTCTTGAATGAGAATTGGCGTTTTACCTTCTGGAGTCAAAAATTCAATCACAGAACGTTGTCTAATAAGAATGCCAATGTCAGCCATTTTGCAAGAGGATACAGTGCTGTCACCTGTTGACTTAGGAAGTTACTACTGCAGGGGATTGGAGAAGAAGGTTTGAGGAATTGCGCCAAATTCAAAGTTTTCACATAGCTTACTTATTTAAGGGTAAAAACAATAGGAGGCATTACTTTTTTACCCACCCTCGTAGTTCCATAACCAATATGTAACAACTAGCGATGGGTCGACACCAGCTTTTCTCGGTACACGATATTTTCCAGGATACCCGCTATTTCGATACTCGATGCCCTCATTTCTAATTCTAGTTTCAATACAAAATATAATGTTGCGAGAACGGTATAATGCCAGTAAAATTAAATAGGTGCACATATTTAATCAGAATAAAAACATAAAAAACCATTAATGTTCCTAGTTTGAAGCTCTACATTAAACATTTTAAAGCAAAGTAGTTCACTTTTATAAGTGTTTGTTCAAAAACACTAGCATTTGCACCCTTTTGGGGTCAAGTCTATTTCTTTTTCTGTGAAATATGAGTCCTGCTGTGCTAAATAGCTATTTTTTTAGTTCCGGAAATTTTGAACTTGTTTTTTAGTAATCCAGCGCACTCGAAAGAGGGAGTAACAAATTGTCATTGAGATATGCAGTGATTACTTCTTGGGAACTAGTAACTGGTACTGAATTTGACACACGATTATTGGATTATTATATCGGGCTTTGCAATGTTCTACTTGCGGTAATAATATTTTGTGATTTTAAAATAAAATAAAACTTGCAGAATCACCATCGAGGTATAGAAAAAGTATCAAGCGAATTTTCTGAAGTATCGTTCGATACCATGCAAATATCGCGAATATCGCAGATATCGAGGTATCGCAAATACCGAAGTATCACAACCCTAGTAAAAACATCTTCAAACGTAGTATTCTACATTGCTTCTTATAAGCTAATGGTACATATCTGATGTACCTATGTTTGCTAAGCGTAGTAAAATTTGGATGTCAAGCGTGTTTATATGGCAGATGTAGTCTCCGCTTCCTATTTACCATTACACCAGCATGAACTCCATCCAGGCAAGAAAAAGTTCTTTACCTGAGTTCAACAAGTCATTGCTCTTGAAAAGCGGAGTGACGCATCAGAACCAAAACAGTTGTCACCGAATTCTTGAGCTTGAGGGCGTTGTCAAGCTCATGGTCTATATACTGAGCGAGTGGCTCTGCGATCACGTTGAGGCTTGCATCCGGGAGTTTCAGGTTCAATTTCCTTTGACTACCCAATCTGCCCTTGGATCTAACAAGGTTTTGCCTCGTCAGTGGTCGAATGCTACGATAGTTTCTTATAAACTACAACTTCCGTTTCCTTTCATTTTGGGTTTCTTCTCATATTTTAAGTGTCCTTCAGAAGAGATAGTTCAAAAGAGTGTGAACACTATGAGGCTGTCTGGTTGGAGGGATTGCTCACCATCCCTTCTGGGGCAGCTGGAGCAACGGGATCGGCCTTCGAGCCAGAAGTTGTAAGATATATCTGAGCATTAGTTATTCGTAGCCTACTAGCTGTGACCTCGTGTTTTTTCTTCATTTTATCTCTTCCTCCTGGAGTAAACGTTATATAACGGAAGGGGATATCCCGCGAACGGCATGTGTCTAATACCTCTCAGGAGAAAAGAACGTAGCTACTCTCTGTTTCATATAACCTTGCCCCGCTAATATGTATCACTCCGCGTGCAGCTACCTTCCTCCTCACTCTAATTGGCTAATGCATTCGCGCCATAGGCCATAGGCGGTGTCATCCCATCACATTTAAACCTGCAATAAATGTCATAATAATTGCCAGTAAGATAGATAAAATAGATAAAATAAGGAAATGAAGGCATGCAAAAATACAAGTTTGTAATGAAATTCAACTCAACTCAGCCCTTGGCCTTTTTCACTGGGATTTTTTAAACCAGCACACATACCTTGCAAAAATGCTTGTCTTTGAGTCTTAAAAGTTGTGTCACGCCATACTTAACTTTTCGTGTGTTCTTCGTTCACCCAAGTCTCGTCAATATAGTATATTTTGCGATTTGTATCCCGATACAGTCTGATTGTCCTTAAATAACGTCTTTGCCACACAGCAATGTCGCCTCTGTCTCTTAGCACATTTTTCTTGCCCCTTTTTTTCATTCACAAACCCAAGCTGTATAACCAATCTATACAGACTAGATCTGCTGAAATTTGGTAAATCTGCATCCTCATTTACAGCAGACAAAATGTTATTTATGTTAGGGAGTTCGTTTCTGAAGAAAAAAAATATGCACATGACGATGTACAGCGCTTTTCACGAATCGCATTCTCCGAACACTCTCTTTTGTTTATTCCTGCGTTTGCCTGAAGTGATAAGTTCTCCTTTTGTCTCAATTTCACGTCGTGGTGTTCCTACGGACCTAACACCCACATCTGTAAGTTCAGAGCGCAGCTCACTCTCTCACTCACAAAGACGGATTCTTCTCTGTGAGTGCATTAAACACATGCACCACAATTCTTTTCGCCTCTTTGTAAAGGTTTTCACTTGCGATGCTTCAGCGAAAAACTGGCGGTAGATTCTGCTATTATACATATAATAAGTACACGAGCAATAAATGACCAATAAAATAATTTAGCTCTCGCACTCGGCACAACACACCTTCGAATGGCAATATATGACTAATCCAGTTCAAAACAAGGCCAGTGATAAAAGTCATATAAACAAATATGTCATCACTACCGCTAAAGCACGTGCTATCGTGCCATGTGCTTGAGAGCAAAGGAACCTCCTCTTTACTTCGTTTAAGAATTAACATGCACTTCAGATAAATCAACTCTGTTGCGTAATATATTTAATTCAAACAGTTAAGAAAATATAAATTTGACCATTCTCTTCCAAGATATAAAGATATATCATCATTAGCACAAAAGTGAATCCAGAAGATATTGACACATTGCTTCACTCACACTGTTTATTCACAGGACATGTTTCAAGAGCTCTTGCTCCTATCATCAGCTGATACTCGACTAGTGCAAGTTGTAGTGGTTTCCTCTTTCTCCGTTTTGTCAATAGATGGCGTGATGTACTTGTCAAAGATATCCGGTGGTGGAGTTTCAAAATTCATGACTCTATGACGATTTTTGTTGATGAAGATTTTTTTCCATGCGGAAAGGACTATGGGGTGATTAACATATTTTATTAGAGATGTTTCCAAATTGATGTCATGTCTAGTATTCAAAAAATGAAAAGCCACTGCTGATATTTCTGTTTTCTGTTTTTTAGTACATCACGCCATCTATTGACAATACGGAGAAAGAAGAAACCACTACAACTTGCACTAATCGAGTATCAGCTGAGGATAGGAGCAAGAGCTCTTGAAACATGTCCTGTGAATAAACAGTGTGAGTGAAGCAATGTGTCAATATCTTCTCGATTCACTTTTGTACTAATTTGTGCTTCACTGTCCCTACGCTTCTTCCAAGTTTATACTTTGATATATCATCATGTTAAATAACGAACTAACTTTTACCGCACAACAGTCCATACAGCAGCCAATGAGAGGGGATTAGGTCACGTGACCGTTAAGAGAACGAGACAAGCTTATGTGAAACAAGGATTAGGGAGGCTACATGCCACAGAGAGGTGCGAAAGCCTTAATTGTTCCTAGCTTGTTACACTTACGCTGTACTTGTCCAAAAGCCTTGCGCTCCTGTGGAAGCATTTAAAAATGTTTACTGAAGACAAACTCAGCGTTAATTAAAACTCTTAGAACACATTAGAGAAACAAAATAAATAATCACATCCAGATGCATGTTGAACAAGCACCAAAAGCACAGTAATGATTTACCATGAAAGCTGCTAAGTGACGTCCAAGTTTCACATTTGGACTGTCTGCGGCCTTTATAGAAGAAGGGGAAAACAACATTTCGTTTGGGAGGTAATAACGTTATAAGAAGGTTTATTCTCAGCAACCAACATACGTAAAACTAACACGTAAAAAACAAAAGCCAAAAACAGTGAAGCAACGCAAATACTACAATAAAATACAATAATTTGTTACAAACTTACTTTTCTCTTTAAGAAATTTGTAATTTCTTCACAGAACGCGTGGACTAGTTTCGAAAAATCGTTTTCATCTTCAGTCCATCTGTTTATTCCTGTTTGTATTCTTACAGACACAAGGTGACGGATTATTTTTGTATTCATCACCAAATTCTGTAAATAAAACAAACTTAAAGCGGTATTTCAAAATTCAATATGGGTTTCTATTTTTAAGATAAATATTTTCTCCCAAACCATTTAATCTATCGGACCATCTAATTGCTTTAATAATTAAACTTCTGGATCTATTTCATGGTTAAATGACCAAGAAATTATTTTCCACGTTTGATCTATCAATCTTTTATACCTAATATCACTAAAATGTTCCTTCATTCTGGTTTCTAAATTAAGTTTGATCCTTCCAATGTAAACGCGGTCGCAATCTAAACAATGCCCGCCTCGGTAGCGTAGATGGTAGCATGTCTGCCTCACGTCGGAGAGGTCCCGAGTTCGAATCTCGGTCAGGTTGAGTTACCTGGATAAGGGTTTTCCTGGGTTTTCCCTTATCCCGATTGATGAATGTCGGGTAACTCTAAGCTCCATGGACCCCGGACGCATTTGAGCATAATTTCACCCATTTCATTCACCGTCCGATATGACTTAACGTTAATAAATGCCAGAGTTTTTACTATCGGACATTTTATCTTTTCATGAAAATTTAGTAATTATTTTATATCATGTTTATTTTGAGGAACAAAATCTATATCGAATTATTTAATAATTTTG